>JAODUK010046440.1:0-19824 GCA_027564635.1 Typhlichthys eigenmanni
CATTGGCCTTTTCAGGCGTGATTGAAAGGTTCTTCAGTGGTCTCGCGAGGACGCAATCCCCATACTAATGTGTTGTAACGAGTTTACCGACTGATAGGGAACTATACTTATTTGATATTTTGACATGTTCGATAAGTTTGCACAGTAATCACAAATGTTGTTCAAACAATTAGGATATAGCATAGTACTTCCTTTCAAAAAATATGGTAGCACTTTTTTCTCTTATATTAAGGCAGACTAATTATATATAATTTCTATAGCTGCTTTAAAAGGTCAGTCAGTTATACCCAGGTCAGTTATACAGTATAACCATGGCAAGTACTGGTAAATATTGATGGCAGCAATGACTAGATTCCAGAACATCTGGCATAACTCTAATCTAGTCTTGCACACATTTGTTTCATGTAACAAGTGGATACTTCTACGCTACAGTACAATAATATTTGAGAACATTTGCCTTGTTGGAAAATACCCTCCTTTAAGAAAATAAATGGTTATCAATAAAAGGTTTGTTACTTGTATTTGGTTGGTTAGGAGCGAAAACAGTATGGTGAATAGAACCTAATATGTTTAGTCAGCCATTTTCATTTCCATTGACTTCCATAGTTTATATAGTTCCAACATGTCTACTGCACCAAGCTAATTGACATATCTGCTAGTGGTATGTTATAAATTTGGTATGAAAACTATTTTATATTGCTTCCAGTTCACCGCATAATGAGGAATAAAGATTATTTTACCTGTGGAGATTGGGGAAAGGCTATGTAATTGAGGGTCTAACAAATGCAATACTGCTTATAACTTATTTATGAATATTATACATTTTATAATAGTATTATAAGCAAGCATTTTTTATGATGGTGTAAACAAAGCATTTGTGATAAGATAAATGTTGAACATACCCACAAGTAATCAACATTTTAAAATTAGGCCCCACATTATTGGTTGACCAACAAACACCAGTTTTCAGATCCTAAAAAGGGTTAAAATGCTGGTTCTCTTTGTACTGATGTTAACACCTTACAGTACATAATCCTACTTTACAGGTCACAATGAATATAGTATGACGAAGTAGGAAGAAAGTAACCGGTTTGGAATAATGCCCTCACTCCAGTGCTAAACTAATGGGAAAGTGGTCAGTGAGGATATATAATGTTCTTGATATTAAAGTTTGTGTAAGCTAAAGCATGGCATCTTCATACACTTATGCAGACGTCTGTGTTCCGAGAGAATTCCTTGCAGGGATTCAGCAAAGCAGCTCTCACGTTCAAATAGTTCAGTGAATGTGTGTGCGTGTGAGTGTGCGTGTATGCGTGTGTGGGGGGGTTGATACAAGAAACAAAGGCTCAGTTAAGATTTAAATCTTAACTGAGCCTTTTATCTTCAGGCGATAAAAGGACGGGGCATCGGTGTAAAAAAATATCATTTAAAAAAAAAAGAAAAAAGTACAGCGTTGTTCACTTTGTCCCGCCCTCATAGCAGGATTTTGACCCCACCCTGTGGAGACTGTGAACCTTGGGATACCCCTCTGGGAGGTGCTGGGCCAAACTCTAACCGCTTCACCAAGCTGGAAAACACAAAGTAGTACCAACATCAGTAAGATACAGATCCGATATCGATAAGTCCACATCCCTCTCCTTCAGTTTACTTGCTTGAACAAACAGATGAAAGTGCATCTCAATCAAATTTGAATATTGTGGAAAAGTTAGATAATTTCAATAATTCAAATGACAAAGTGAAAATCATATATATCATGCTTAATTACACACAAAGTGAAATGGTTCAAGCCTATATTTGGTTTAATCTTTATGTTTACGGCCTACAGCTCGTGAAAACCCCAAATTCAGTATCTCAGAAAATTTTAATATGACATAAGACCAGTAAAAAGTATTTTTATACAGATATAGACCGTTCTGAAAAGTATATTTGTGAACAAGCATGGTTGGGGCTCCTTTTGCATGAATTACAGCATCTATGCGGCTTGGCATGGAGTAGATCAGCCTGTGTAACTGCTGAGGTGTTACGGAAACTCGTCTGCATTGTTGGTATTATGTCTCATCTTTCTCTTGACAATACCACATACATTTTCTACATTTTGGCAGTGTGGGCAGGGGCCAAGTCCTGCTGGCCAAGTCCTTAATTACACTGTGTGCGTGTAATTAATACACGATATACGAGTTTCACTTTGTCAATTTAATTATTGAAATTACTTAACTTTTCCTCAATATTCAAATTATTGAGGTCCACCTTTATAAAAAATACACTGTCTCAGACAGTCACCTATTTTTTGTAGCAAACGAGGGAGGGGAAAAAATGTAATAAGACAAACGGACACAGCTAGGACTAGGGGTGAAACGGTTCACCAAATCCACAGTTCGGTTCGGTTCATATGGCAATTTAATTTATATATTTTATCCTTTAAGTGGTATGATCTGGGGAATTTTTTTCTGGTTTATATTACATTCGTTCTGCAGACTAGTCTTTATTTGTTTCTATACTTTTTGCCACTAGATGTCACACTAAGCACCATCTTCTCAGCCAAACAAGGACACTCCATTTGCTGCCCAGCAGTGTTTTCAAGGTGTTAATATTGCACATGAATTCCGCCTCGCCGTCCAGACTACAGAAAAGGATACAGGCGACAGAATGTAGTTCATTGTTGTTCGTGTCAATAAAACAGCAGCAGCTTGGTCACACAGCCCTGTGTAGGAACGGTGTTACGTTTTGATAACCACCCATGTATCTACTAAGCACATTATTTCATGAATGAAGGTTAAATTATATCATAGCACAACATCGCAGCCATCTCTGCCCGCTAAACAGCCATGTACCCATAAGCACGTATTAATTAATGAATGAAGGGTTACATAGCACGAAACTGCAGCTGTTCTTGCCGCTACAAGGGCTATGATAGATAGGGCTATGATAGATAGGGCTATGATAGATAGGTGGCTAGCTGCTAGCAACAACACAAAGTGATAGGCTATATGGTTAACCAAGAAACATTCAAATTAAACAAAGATATATTCTATCTTTTTTATTATAATGGACATAACGTTAAATGTTTTGTATGATATGACTGATTACTGACCCAGATAAAAACATTATTACTCGCGCTACCAAAAATGGCAGCCCGTTTCTTTATCAATGAGCAAACACAGCTAGAAATACTTGATTTCCATGCAGTGTGCCCTTTAACAGGCTGCACCTGCAGCAGGTTGGGTGTGTGTGTGTGTGTGTGTGTGTGTGTGTGTATGTGCGCACAGGCGGACCGCGGTTCTGTGTTCCGGAACCGTGACACGAAACCGTGGACGTTTGCATCGCGGTTTCGGTATTGGTTTCAGAAACGTCACACCCCATAGCTATGACTGACATGTCATGCAAGTGAAGACAGCTCAGCTAGATCATGTTATTTTCTCACCTGTCATATTGAGGAGGAGGACTTGTGCTGCTTGCCTGGACCTCAGAGCCTCCATCCAAACACAAGGGACTTGCAGGATTGGCTGCAAGTGCCGGCCTAGCTGTGGACGTGTCGTACACAAAGTCTCGACACGACGCGAGTTTAGACTCCAGATTCTACACAGGGCAGTGAAGGAGAGAGACATTGGATATTTCACGAATTGAAGCAGTCCTGCAGCACGACGTGATAAACTAAACGGTAGCAAACACACAGGCCTCTTACCCCAACTTTCCTGAGCAGCTCCCCTACAATGTTGAGTGCCGATATTCTTGCTGAAGTAGTTAGGGGTGTGCCTGTTAAGCCATCACCTGAAATAGCAACATTGGTAGATCAATGATCACAGATTTTCATACATAAGTACATTCATTCACCACTTTGCTGTATTATCAATCACAGAACTACAATTGTATGCTCCCTAAATCAATTTGTTGTTGTGATATGAATGATGTTACGTCATAGGCTAGGCAAAATAGGCAACACCGAATTCAATTTGCTACAAATTAAAAACTCTACATTTAAAGCTGTCAGGAGTGACAACATCTCCTAAGCCTAATGCTTTGATTATACAGTACTGTATTTATCCTAAGAGTAGCAATGTCCCCGTCGAAGGGGAATAACACTGAACACAACTAGCCACAGCCTTCTCTAGACGGACCCCTTCGGATGCTGGAAGCGGGCGTAAACTGCAGAGTGGGCTTGGAGGGCGTGGGCGACAGGCTGCCAGAGACGCGTGTGTGCTCAGTCCTTTCGCTGTCTCTGCCCATGCTAATGGATGGACGCCGATCCTTCTGATTCACAGCCAGCTCCTGGCGAAGATCTGCCCAGAACCAGGAGCATAGGCACAACCAGCTCAGATTTCGCATAACTCCGATTATGATTATCTGATGTATTACACTGTCAGTTATATACAAGGAATTGAATTATTATATTGATTAACATTTATAATTAAACAATACCATAATTTAATAGAGATATCAAGGCTAAAGTATAGCCACTGGTAAGAACCTGACAATGTTTCAGCAGAATCAGCAGTTCTTGCAAACTTAAGAAGCCCAAGACAGTGTGTGCATGTGTGTGAGTGCGTGTGTGCGTGCGTGTGTGTGTGCGTGTGTGTGCGTGCGTTTTACCTCTGGCTTCATCCTTGAGCCTTTGGACAGACTCAAGCAGGTTCTCCTTCTCATCCAACTCGCTTTCCAGAAAGGCATTCCTCTCAATTACATGGTTCATCCTCTGCTCAAAATCTTCCAAAGACATAATGGTTGCCCTAGCAGATGAAGCAGGACTGGGAGATTGGTCAGTGGATACACTATACTTTATGTGAGCATTCCAAGGTCAAGATTGGCCACAATCATTAAATACAAGGTAGTCTTTACTTGCACAATTGCACTATACCACTATAATGCATTAATATATTGTTTTAAGCAAAACATCTGACCTCTTAGCCCTCTCAAGGTCATCGTTAGACTGTTCTAGCTCTCTGATGTATTTCTGGAGATGATCTCTGACAGCTGTGGTCTCTGCCAGATCGCCCTCCAGCAATGAGATCTGCCTGAACGCTTCAGAATGCTGAGTCTCAAATCTCTCCTGTAGATATACAGCAGGTATCAAATGAGTATACAGTGGAATAACATAATATGTAGAAATGACAGTACAGTAAAAATTCTTATGACAATTATTATTTGCTTCAGCTCATACGAGAACTTTTGTGTACATTTATAGAACATGTCCTTTTCACTTATGTCCCTAACTGTCCTTGAGCGGTTACAATCCTGTATTCACTCCTTCCATTTATAATTCCCTCCCCACACAGAATACTATAGATTAGAATCTAATCTATAGCTAGGCAGAGAGCTGCGAATGGCAATGGGAAAGTGTAATGTGGGTTGCCAGATCATGATCTCTCGTTTGTGTGAGAGATTTAAAAAAAAAGAATGCTGGGCATTTACCTTGATATTATCCAATTCCATATGTAGTCGACTGTTGTCTGAAAGAAGCTCCTTGTTTCTAGCTTCGCATAGCTTCAGTTCTGTCTCCAGTTCTGCCTCATAGTCCCGACTCATCTGCTGGAATTCTTGTAACTCTTCTTGAGACTCGAAAGCACTAGTACCGTAACAGTCACAGGCATCAAATAAGATTTTAATTATCTAGAATGTAATTAACTTAATTGTGTGGCCATTGGGGAAACTATTATAGACTCAAGGATAACTACTAATACATTTTAAAGAATGGGCATCTAACAGTAGATAAGATAACATGTACCGTATTCTGATTGGTACCTAGTTACCTTGGTAGAAACATGAAAGTTTATGCATGGTTTACCTTTTTTGGTGTATCTCTGCCTGCTGCTTCCAAAAGCCCAGTTGCTCTTCTAAGGATGCAAAATTATGCGTAGCTGGATCTCCCATGTCCGTCTGATGTTGAATATTGTAGTGAAGGCTACCGGGTACAACAGGCATCTTAACCGTTAAGATACGTATACGGTACCGTACATCATAGACACGTTTCACCAGATAATCACACACCTATGAAATTGTAACGTAGTTCTGAAATTGTCATAATACTTCCACTGATTTCATTTATGGGCTAGCTACTACGTTCAGTCCATAAAATAATATTATTATATTTATTACATCCTCCTTAAAAATCAAGTTATATATTGAAATTGCAAAGAAGCCAGCGCCTTCTGTTCAGTGGTACCGATACGGTACCCTACTAGTGTTAGCATAACAGTAAGGTACCGTCCCGTACAAGAACTCGAGCAACGGTAGCCATGCTACTCTGGACTACCTAACGTAAGCAAGACATTATTTAGGATTTGCGGACCTAAAACAAATCAGAAACAATGTTGACGTACCTGATTATAAATGTAAATGCTAAATTACAGGGATATGGACTTTTGATTTTGGTTCTGCAAAGTAGTACAAGGAAGGTTCCCGTCAGTTACCACTGTTCATCAACCAAATGTAAACCGACTTAGTTTTTCGAAACGCTATTGGGCAACGCATTTGTAAACGCGTAGACATTAACCAATCAGCTTTCTTTCCAAGTGAAAAATCTACGCCTTCTCTAGTCTTTCTAGGTATATGAAAATATGCCTGTTGAGGGCGCTATCAGCAACCAGAACATAGAAAATTGGCTACCGCAATGTAGGCTACTGTATTATATTATATTATATTATATTATATTATATTATATTATATTATATTATATTATATTATATTAAAACTAGTAAAACGAAGAAGTATGCTACTTCACAATTCTACTAAAATAATGTGGTTTTGACTACTTCTAGCCTACTACTATTACCAAAGTCCTTATATCTATATAGTGTCTCTGCTATTACTACTTACTGCTTACAACTACTACTACTACTACTATTTAAATACATAAACAAATAACCCATTTAGGTAAACATCTCCTTTATTTAATTAGCTGATAATGCACCCACAGCACCATTTCAGATATTTCATGAGTTTGCCAACTTTCCCTGTAATATATGGTTCACAGTGCCAATCCGGACAGAATATATGGTAATTTAGGTCATGTGTGGATTTAAGGGTGAAATTGTTCATGCAGCATCATATTGTTATTCACTTTTAAACAGGATAGTATATGACTGATATTAATATTGTAATTAAAAGTTTATTTTAATGCTCATTCATATAATGGCATGCAGCATTATACTTTTTCAATACAGTATTCATGGACATGTATCCACTGTAAACAAATCAGTCCTCATAGCTTTCATGGGCTAAATGTAACACAGGTAGGTTTTTTTGATTATATTAAAGGAGCTAAAAATAGGCAGTGTTGTTATTATTCATGAAAAAATTAAGTGCACAACTTTGACTGTCGAAAAAAGATTACATAATTACAGTAAATGCATATAATAAATCTTGAGAACATTAACACATACAGTAGATCAGAAATGTATTTTCTGAAAAGATTAATTGTGTACAAGTATAATAAGCAAGCACAAAATACCTGAACTTATAACAGCGTCATCTCCTTGGAGTTACATGGAGTTACGCATATCAAATAGATTAATAACACAGTTCAGACAATAGTGTCATATGCCTTTGTCACCAAAGCAGCACCTGTTCTTGCCATTTTCCAGCCAATCAGTTCTCCAGTTCTCCAGTCAGTCACAATACAGGAAGGCTATGAATTAATAAGAAGAAGTTTGTTCTGTTTTACCCACACCCATTATAATCATATATAGTTAGACAAATAGTCAATAACTTACCTGTCATCTGAGCAATGCATTACTCTTCTGGTTTATTTGTTTCTTTTATATTTTTGCAAGAACTGACATTCTTAGAATCCATCACATCGGCTTTAACCTGACCCAGGGTCCGCAGAAGGCACATGGTGTCAAATCCATCATCTGCTTTTTGTAGCAACTCCAGTACCTAAATAAATGTTGAAAATGAGACATGTTGCTTAAAAATATCATACAGCACAGCAAGTGGCAGAGAATGAGTGCAATCTATCAACGCTGTGACCCACCTGCAGACACTTATATGATTTGAGTTCACTCAGGTTCTCTTCCAGGAACAGCAGGTAGATACTGAGGTCATTGTAGTAGGGTCTGACCAGACCCAAATGACCAAAGCCTGGCAGCATTTCATAAGGCCGGAGGAAGCTGGAAGTCTGGCGTGCTGGTCCCAAGGCAGCATACACTACCAAGGGAGCAAGTAGAACATACACTGCCAGGTTGATGTAACTGAGAAGACTGAACACGCCAACAGCCACCAGTTTACACGGCACAGTTTCTGGTATCTCACTGTTGTTTGCCAGTAGTCCTGTCCGCAGGTTACAGGGAAACTCATCAGTGAGTGAAGCCAGTTGTATGTAGTAGCCTAGGTAGAGGCAGGCCACTAGCAGGGTAAGGAGAGTCAAGCCCCGGCAAAAGAGATATTTCAATACCAGCCAGTGAGAGAAACGTTTTGTCTTTAGATATTGCTCCACCAAAGGATACTTTAAGCAGCCCTCAGTCAGATCTAGGGCACTACTGGAGAAAAAAACACAGACAAAACACATGAATGAGTTTTCATTCTTATACTATTAATAACTAATAGCACACCTACATTGATGTATCTCAACCTGTCTCTACTGATTCCATCTAACAGTGGTTTTATGTAGAAATTATTAGGAAAATAGGGTTAGGGTTAGGGTTAGGAATGAATAATTGTGTTATACTTTATCGGGAAGGGAGAAAGCAACAGTTTTACAATATTTAATTTAATTTTAAATTATGTATTTATATTATGATGTCTATTAAATTGGCTTGATACATTAAAGTATTCTGCTTAGTTTTGACTGTCAAACAAAAGAAAATAGAAAATAGAAAATAAACCAATCTGCAGTCTGTTTGGTGCTTACGTTTGGCTGACTTCAGGTCCATCTTTGTTATCAAAGGATGCCAGGTTCTTTGCCAGTTTGATTGCACGATTATAGAATCGGTCCAGTTCTTCCATAATAAAGTTTAGGTCGGATGATAGATGAGGGGCAGCGGTGAAACGCCAGAACAAGGCAGGGATGTATGTAAGAATGGCCAAAAAGAGCAGGATGTATGGAAAAAACTGAGGGAAAAGAATATAGAATATTTTTTCACTGCCAATTTAAATGTTGATAGTAGCCTAGCCCTATAAACTACTACCGATGAATATTTTATGAATATATGTAAAATGTAGTTTGTACCTTATGTAACCATAGATGGGAGCCTTCTGCTTGGTGTTGTACTGCTGACCAACAGAATGAGTCTGCATAGAGTGCTTGTCGCAAGGAGAAGTTAGGAGGAGCAAAACAGCTCATCTGACTACCTGGTGGGGAGAATGTAAGCCATTACAGCAGACAGCAGAAAATGTATGGCTGGGAAACAACATTCACCCTATTGTGTATACCACAGAAAACATACAGTATAGAAAGAATGTGTAGCCTAATTTATCCTGTGCAAAACAACACTAAGACTCACTGTAGTGAGGCACTAGGATAGTCCTATATTACTATTAATAAATAATTAGTTATTAGCAGAAACAGCAACAACAAGCAAGGGATAAGAGGATTAAGTGGTTTGTTTATTGATTACACAATTTGTGGCTATATTTTTACCACTTCATTTTATCCAGATACAAAATTGTATGGAGCATGGTGTCATTTGATCATCAATGGTATAATCATTTAAATATAGTAGGCCCTATGCTATGTGTTATAAAAATGACAATTTTCAATATGTTAGCAGAATACCCCATCGGGTGTGTATGCCTACAGTGTAGTAAAGACTATCAGTATTCAGTATAGTAGGGCATATGGGTGATTGGGTGGAGTTTCAATATACTTATCTTTCCCACTACTTTCTCATCCTTCAAGGTAACAATAATTACGTACCTACAGCTATGTATCCATCAGTTTAAACTAGCATTGTTCAAGTTCAAATCAGGCTATTAACCAACAAAGAAAAAAGAACATATGATAGTTATTTTGTTCTAGGATACTAAAGTGATAATTTTCGACTGCATGCACGATCAAATCATCAAATGTTATTTAAGGTCTGTATTTTTAAGGACACAAAAAATAGATATTATTGCTTTGAATTGAACTCACCTACAGATAATTCTTGCGCAAAAGCTAAAGAGATGAGAAACAAAGGAAGACCAACCGCTATGAATGTGACAATTTTGTCAACGGCCAATTCCAGACGCACTCCTTTGTACTTCGATTCTGCAGAATCTTTCAATAAAAAGTCAGAGAAGACGTATTCTGTAGCAACGTGAGCAATCGCCATGTTAAACAGGAACAATAGGACAGTGTTTTCTTATTATTGAATGAATCCTGTCCTGCGCCAAAATAATTTGGTTTAAAATTTGAGTTGATTATAGACCTCCTCTGGAATGCAGAAAACAGTGCATCTAGATAAGCGTTTGAGCGTTACTGTTTCCCATCCCATCAAGTGATAGCATTACGCCTATGACTCATACATTAACCCTGTCCCATTATTGCAAGCAATATTATAGCAAGGGTGGGAGTTTTCTGATATAGGCCTATATGTGCACCTGCCAAATAGGCTACATTGTGTTACCCCGACATATATTTACAAATTAAAAAACAAACCGCAAACCAATGCCATAGGATTTTGACATCTTTTTTACAATATGTATTTAAATAAGACAATTTGAAACAAAAGGTCAAAATTATATCTACAAAGAAGCTGCCTAAATGTCCTCGTGTTTTGATTGTATCATTGACAATGTTGCATATGGACATATTTGTTCACCATAATTTTGGAAATGTGGCTTAAATATTATAGCCTATTATAATTATTCGACAGCATCGGTCGGCGCCTCGGCGGCGACGATTGTTGTCATTTGCGACAGCTGCGAGTTGTTTACGGCAAATATATTTTACAAAAGGTGCGTGTTGTTTTGGCTGATAGAAAGGGGGGAAAGACCTTGGATTGAGATGTGAAAGAAGAGAACTTGTTAGGTACGCCCTTTTTAAAACAATTAACCGTTAAATAGTTTTTCCTTTAACATAAACAATTTTATACCGGACAGCTGCATTTTAAACGTGGCTCTATAATATAACCATGTTGATTACAGAGTTAGCTTATGCTGGCTAACAGCTCAATTAGCAAGGAAAGCTAATTTAGTTATCTTGAAGTCTAAAAAAAGGACAATTTACAACACGTCCATATCAAATGTTTAGTACGCAATCAAAGACACCCGTCTAAGTTTTATACTATTTAGATATATAATTCCATTGCAGTTCCTTTTCCGATTTAGGCGACGTTTTATGTTACCGTTACCTGTACAGCGCATACAAATATATAGCCCAGGCTAGCTACGGTAATACGTTAATCATTTTTGTTAGTCTACCGTAGTGCATTAATCATTTGTCTGGGAAGTCTTGAATTCTAGTCTATTAGTCCACTTAGATATATTGTGACTACCTACGGTATATTGAATGAACAAAGGGAGGCATATATGTAACTTGATCTTTCGTTTCCTACTTCCAGGAAAACATGAGAGAGAAGAGAGGTGAAAGTAGGGTGAAAGGTTTTTCACGTTTTAACGATGGACAGACTGGGAAAGGAGCGAGACGTATGCAATTCTAGGCCACTCTCATGGATCAGTCACACAGAAACGGAGGCCCCAACTGTGCTCTGGAAACTCTCCGACTGCTTCTCCACCAATGATGAAGCCAAATGCTCTTACTTAGACAACCGGGTAATAATCTGTTTTTGCAGATGTATTCTCCTTTAAAAATGTTATAATTTTTATTTACATTTATGTAGTATAAAGCAAACCCAGGTCACTGGTATTTTAGAACATCTGAGAATATCTGAATATTATGAGATTTTTAGGTTAAAATATATTTGGGCCACTTTTTCTTCGTCTGCTCTATTGTTCTCAGCTTTGGGTGGCTTTTTTTTAGCTACTTATGTTTTTATATTCTGCAATGTAATTATGTGAAACATTTCCTTTTTAACTTTTTTTTTATTACATTCAGTGGCATTTGTTGGAATACACAAAGCCCAACAAACTACGAATGTTCAGAGTCTAATGTCCACATCACACATCTTCTAACGCAGTATGTTTAATCCCCAGAACCACTTCATGGAGGACAGAAAGCTTGTGCTTGAGTTGAAAGATGTCCCCGCTCCTCCTCTTCATGCTTCCACCTCTTCATCCCAGCCCTTCCCTCTGGCCCCCCTGCTTTTGCCCCCTTCCTGCTTACAACCTTCTCAGCTTCAAGACCGCTGCCAACAGCAACTGCCACAACCACAGCAAGAGGGGCTTATCCCCAAAGTAAGAGTTTGCACCCATTGTGACTACTGCATCACGGCTGGCTATGGGGCCTTAGGTGGTGGTGGTATTGGTAACATTAACAGCAGTGGCGTGGCATCATGCTATCCAGCCCATAGCACCCTGGAACTCTCAGCCACCTGTAGTGCTGGGCCTAGGGGATTCCCATTAGCCTCACCCCTTCACTTGTACTCCCATAAGCTTAGCCAAGGCAGAGAAGCCTGTGATTCACTGCACACGCCGGACGGTTATACTCTTTCGTCCTCCGTTGCTACCTCCCAGCCTGTGCTCAGTCACTGTTGTCGTCCCTGCCGTGCAGGGCTCCCCCGTGCCTGCCCCGCCCTCTCTCTCCCCTATAGTCAGCCAGGCCACTTCCCTTCCTCAGCCCCTCTGCACACCTCTGTGTCCTCTCTTCCTGCTTCCACGCACACCTCTTGCCTGGTTCCCTCTGGCTACTGCCCCTGCGGTGTGGACCGTAGCGCCCCCACTAGGGCGAGCCAGAGAGCCACGGCGGCACACAGTGACCTCTCGACCACCGCTACCACAACAGCACACGTCTGCACTAATCCTATGCACCTAAGCGTAGAGCGCACTGTTTGTCTGAAGGGGGCGCACCACTGCCAGGAGTGCTTGCTGAAGGTTGGTAGTATTCTCTTCTTTCACGGTGCTACTTGGATATACGTGGATATTTGTGTACGCACGCAGTTCTGATCTGCACACAGTCTACTGCCTCTGTACGTTATATGATGTGAATTGCATTTCACACTGTACTGCCCACTGTTTTTTTTTTATTAAGACTATAAGCTTGTGTCCATTTGCAGCCTGTGAATGGTGTGGTGTCCAAGAAAGAGAACATGTGGCCCGACATCCCCCTCCCTTCTCCCCAGACCGCTCCCATTCCCGTTCCAGTGTGTAATGGCTGTGGCTCCACGGACGGGATGTTGCTGAAGCCACCCACCAGCCTGGGCAAGACTGGCCAGAAGTACGGTGGTAAGTGAGCGGTGCCTGTGGTGTCTAATGTAACATTGCAATGATACACATGTGAACTCGTCATGTCTCGTTATATAAAGTGCTGCAAACCGACCATGAGGACGCAATATTGCAGCTTTACGGGAAACGGAGATGGTAGAGAATGTGTATCTACCAATACTGCCAAATAGATCCCTATGTGTATGTGACTTAACCTGAAATGCCAGATTGATTGTTAGTCACAAGTCCATCTGGGGAGCCGTGAATCAAAACTGCTTGTAAAGGGCAGGTACTTTGAAAAAAAATACTTTGCAGTTGATTGGATGAACCATCTGGTCCTTTCTGCCGATTGGTAAGTTCAGCTGCTACTTGGACACATTTGCAATGATTTCTAGGCTTTGCGGTGACGTTATACTGAAGCTCACAAGATCAGGATGGTATGTATAGGCTGTATGACTGCCCTTAACAATACAGTTGAACAGAAACCTTGTCTTATTTTAAGTGACACAGCACACAACCAGTTTACATACCGGGGATAAAAGAGCAGGGCTGGGAATTAACTGATTACATAACAAAAAGGTAACTGTAATCTATTAGTTACCAGCTAAAATAGTGGAATCAGATTACTGTACATGTATTTTAAAAAAAGTGAGATGATCATTTCTAGAACTTCTTTCAAATTCAAAAGTGAAAGTTTGCAGATGAAAAATGCACATTGTTATCTTATTAACCTTTCATTAACGCCCATCAATAATTGAAATTAAGTGTTACTTTAATCTAATCCCATGGGCGACTAGTCAATTTTTGTGAACTGCGTGAAGCCTTTTGTTTCTAAATATCCACCAGTCTGCCTCTCCCATCGCCAGGTTCCCCAGAGAGTGGCGGCCCAGAGAACATCTCTCCTGTGGGCGTGTTCTGGGACATAGAGAACTGCTGCGTGCCCAACGGACGCTCCGCTGCAGCTGTGGTCCAGCGCATCCGCAGTCGCTTCTTCCAGGGCCACCGCGAGGCAGAGTTCATCTGTGTCTGTGACATCAGTAAAGAGAGTAAGGCTGTCATCCAAGAGCTCAACAACTGCCAGGTATCCCTACCACCAATTTGTTCATTGTTGGGGCCATGACATTCAATCCATCCATATCCGTGTCCAACTGCCATTTTGGACGGAACCTTTCCCCCCATTAGGTTGAGAATTACGCTTAACTTGGCGCTGCACGTTTTAATTGAACATGCTCTAGCTTCATTGGCTGTGTGACTGGGAGGAGGCGGAAAAGGCCAGAAATGATGTCACGCCTGGGTCCAAATCTGAATTGGGCAGGGGCTTGCGTTATGATAAACATGCTCATGTTTAGCGAAGCTGCTTAGTTCAGGTCCCTTCAGACAACACAACTGATCATATTGAAACAAGTTTTGTGATGGGACCCGTTTTTGTATTTTTATGTATTGTTTTGTGCGTGTGAATGAAAGAAATACTGGTTATTACCAAAACAAAGATGGTGGTTTAATGTAAACTCTTTTAAACAGGTGACTGTTGCCCATATTAACGCCACAGCTAAGAATGCTGCAGACGATAAGCTACGCCAGAGCCTGCGTCGCTTCGCCGAGACCCACTCTGCACCTGCCACTGTGGTGTTAGTGTCTTGTGAGTACAGCTCAGGTTCACAACCCTGTGTTTCTGCCGTTCTGGTTTGAAACTGTTTGTCTACAGTGCCACGATGTGGCAGTTAGGGCTGAAAGGATTTATCGACAAAAAATTCTCGATGCAAGCTTAGTTTACTTTTTAAATTAACTGTGCAATGTGTTTCTGTGAAGGCCTACTGTCGCACGCGCGCATGCTGTGGACGTAACAAGAAAGCATGGAGTTGTGCATATAAACATGTTTAAACCGTATGTCTGTGATTTAAACTTGTCAAAGTAGACTAGCTACACGTTTGATGTTTAAATTATCTGAAGAATCTCACCATCAAAGTGTGTACAATTTAGGCAATACAAATTTTGATTTTTCTAAAAGAAACAAATTATATATTTTTTATTTTCTCCTTTGTGTATGTACTACTGTTTACTATCGCAAAATATATGGTTAGATTCATCGATAAATCGTTTGAATAATCTGTAGATTACTAAAATGATCGATAGCTGCAGCCCTAGTGGCAATGTCATTCTCCTGCCGCTTCTCATTTTCAGCCGACGTCAACTTTGCAAGTGAGCTGAGTGACCTGCGTCACCGGCACGGTTTCCAGGTGATTCTGGTCCATGGCAACCACACGTCCTCGGCTCTCCTCCAGCACGCCCATCGCCACGTGGCCTTCCAGGAGATCACTGCCGACCTGCCCCAGCGCATGCCGGTCAACGCAGAGGTAGGCCTCAGCCATTTCCTCTCATTGGGATACGTAACCGCTCTTGGTTGATCTGAGTGACCTTAGTTGTGAGGCGAGTACATGTTGCGTTAACGAACGAGTACCGCCACCCATTTGGACTCTGGAGCGTGAAGACCAACCGGAATGGTGACGTGAGTGGCGTACTAATATGTCAGTGTTGTCAGCCCCAACAGAAGTTCCTGGTGGTTTAAAAGAGACCTGGGGAGGGGCTGGGGGCGAAGCTACTGTATTAGCGTTTTTTATACTCTGTCATCAAATGAGAGAGAGCCAAAATCCAAGAGCGGGCGCGCTGTGTGTTCCTCCTCCTCCCCTCAGCCCAGTTTCAACCTGCTCTATGTGCACAACCTCCCTGCCAACTGCGACAAGAGCCTCCGCAACGCCGTGAAGCTCAGGCTCCGCCGCCTCTCCGACAACTGCGGCGGCAAGGTGCTGGGGGTGTCCCAGGGCGTGGCGGTGCTCAGGTTCGGCAGCGCGGAGGCGGCCGAGCGCGCCCGGAAGCGCATGGAGAACGAGGACGTGTTCGGCCGCCGCATCAACCTGTCGTTCTCCCCGAGACCCAAAGACGACGCGGGCCCACCCCCGGCCCCGCACCAGACCTATCAGCCCCCAGAAACCCCCTCATCCGCCCAGCCCCAACCCCCGTCCCTTTTCTCCCTCTTGCCTCTGGAGAAGCCCAGGTCCCCCAGGAGGCCACGGAGGGCGGGCCGCCCGTGCCACACCACAGGCCCCGTGCCGGAGAGGCCCTACAGCCCTAGGAGAGGCTGCAGTGGGCCTCCCGGTGGTGCTTCGGCCAAGCCCCATCAGGTCAGCAGCCCTCAAAGTGCCTGCTCCCCCCCTCCCCCTCAGCCTGCCAGCTTACCTGCTGTGTGAACTAACCATTCGTTTGTTTCCCCCCGCTTCTCCTGAATGAGCTTCATGCCGCTGCACCCAGCATAACAGTCTTCATGCAAGCCCCCACCCCATAATGCAAAGCATGTGCCCATTAACGCTGTGCTTTGCCTACCCCTGCCTGTCTGTCAAGTTGTTCGCTTCATTTGTGTCTGTTCTGCTTTGCCGTGTTGTAATGTGTCCATACCTAACGCATTGTTGTCCGCATAACAGCTGTGCCCATCATTGCTGCATGCTTCATTTGTTTTCTCGGTGGCAAAGCTGATCTAATCCCCCTGTGGCAGCAATGCAGCTTGCTTGAATCTTCTGTGACCAGCTAAGGGGAAGGTTGGGGAAAGGCCGTGCATGGAAGCTACTCTTGTTTACTTTATGCACCTTCCCTTCAGCTGGTCAGGACTTGTGTGTTTACGGATAAGCGAATGAAGATCGATGCATGTTATGCTGTATGCTCTGCCTTGTCCAGGAGCTGGGTGCGGCGGAGGCCAAGACTAAAATGGGCTTCTACCTCTTGGAGAAGGGCAGAGCCGCCTCTCCATCGCCCCACGACAGCCGCGACTCTGCAGTTCTGGAGCAGCAGCCGAAGCCCGGTCTGCTCGGAGAGTCCATGTACAGGCTGAGGTACACTGAGAGAGAGTGAGAGGCTGCCTCACATGCTTCTCATGGACTCCTTTTGTGAGCCATGTTGTGTTGCTGGGTTAATGTTGTCTGTCTGTGTGTAGGAGAGATGGCTCCAGTCCTTACAGCAGCACGGAGGCTCCCGCAGAGCGAACGTACAGGAGCTCTGGGGAGTTCCAGGTCAGCACGCCATCTGCCTTCAGCAAGTTGAATCTCCACAGGAGCTTCAGTCCCATGGTCCTCTCCCAGGGCTCCTGGTCCTCCAGGTGAAGCCCCCTTTTGGTTTTGTCTTCTTGGTGTTTAAATTTTAAAGTGGGGCTGTAGCTGTGATTAATTGCTTGATTAATCAACTTTGTATGCAAGTATTTTAAAAACAAAATAAATAAAAAAAATAAATGTGCTGGCATGTCTTGTTCTAGAAAAAACACATTTAGGTAGATTTCTGAGCAGGTAATAATTGTATTATTACCAATGAATGACGTAAAGCGAGCGATTATTTGCGTTTAAATTCTGACAGCCCTACTACAGTCATACGTTGGAATATTTATATAATCTATATTTCAGTTGATATAAAAACTAATTGTAGTTATGTTTTATAAAACAGGTATAATGTTATACAGCGATATTATTTCTATATATATACTTTTAGCATATCCACAACTTCTGTAGTATAATTTTCCTAGCAGATGTCTAGTCTTTGTGCAAGGAAGTACCCAAGACATGTCTACTGCCTTACCCACCCCCCTTTGCCTCTCTCTCCCCACTTTAGGAGTGCCTCTCCATGCTTGTCCAGCCGCTCCTCTCCCCTCCTAGCTGGCCCCCGGAGCCCTGGTCCAGAAGGTTCTGCCGAGGGCCCAGAGATTCTGGTGGCCAATTTGGACTACAGAATGTCTCGCAAGGATCTGCAGCAAATGCTGCACGACACCTTCTCCCGATACGGCAGGGTCCGTACTGTGTGTGCCCTGATAACAGCTGATGTCTTAGACTAGTCCAGAGGTTCCAAAACCTTTCCATGCTAATAGCATTAGCTTCTGGCTGGGGCACTCCTTTTGCGAGATGTCTTTAAAAACCCTTCTCTATTTCCTTACTTTTATTAATGTGATAAAATACCCATTTATATTTCAAATATTTAGTAATTCCTTTAGATTCAATATTAGTTTTATAAAAACTAATTGGTAATGTTTTATAAGCATTGTCGATTTAGTTTAACAAGATTCAGTAACATGAGCACATATGTTACTGCATCACTACTCACAGTTTGTGTGAATAATGGTAGTTTGCCTGGAAATCAGTTAGAAAGGGACATGGTAGAAGCTTGTTGATGTTCTAGATTATTATGAGTTATATATTTAATTCAGTTTGAGAACCACTGTCTGCCAACAGAAACGAGGCATGCGCTGGCAGCTAAACATTGAGTGTTTTCATCCTCCTGTCCCCAGGTGAAGGCTGTGGAGCTGAGCCCCCACACAGACTACCAGCTCAAGGCCACAGTCCAGATGTTGGCCCTGCAGCAGGCCATCAGAGCAGTCAGCGGCCTGCACCGCTATAAGATCGGAGGCAAACGCATCCATGTGTCTTTTATCACAGGCAGCACCAGCAAACCCCTGGCAGTGCTCAGGTACACCACTGCATAGTACCTTAAGGTCTTAAAGGCAGGGTACGCTTTTTAGCTTCTAGCTCAAATCCAAATGATATACCTCTCACACACACACTCACTCATTGACACGCACTGCGAAGCCATGGGCTTTGTTGCCGTCTGAGTGGTGTTTGCCACTTTGTTTATGTTTTTATTTCCTGAGTCAGGGCTGTAGTACCACATTATTTTTCAGCACACACAGAATGGTAAATTAGAAAGAACTCAAGATATATTTTAATTGGACAAACAGTGTATTTGCTTACAGTAGCTGACCATACCTTTCTTAAATGGTTGCAGTGGTATAGTTGTAGGAGCATTTTTCTCTTTGGAGTCTAACGCTGAATGTGTATTTGGTTCTCGACAGCTCGGAGATTATCAGCATTCTCCATGATGCCCCTGCCAGCTGTCTCCCCCTCTTCAAGTTCACAGAGATGTATGAAAAAAAGTATGTGTTCCGCGTGTAATGGCTTACGCCCTTTACACATTGGATGCGTATCCGAATTCCATTAATTTCCTATGGAGCGCAGTGAAGAGCTTGCAGCGTTGCGTTACGTATGCAGTAGCGGCAGGTGAAGGGCCACGTGCGAGTTGGAAAAAAAATCCAACACATGCGGTTATGTGTAAAGATTTAAATATACGTGCGTAAACGTGACCTGCCTGTACATAAAATTAAGCTGTGGTTCATTTTTATTGGTGAAAGTTGTACTCTTACTATATTCATTAGTGCTGTACCAACCGATAAATTATTTTGGCTATTAATATAACAATTATTTTACCTGTTTTATAACAAAATTATCGCTAATCTAGAGATCCAATCAATGCCATAGGGTGCTAGCCTGAGGCTTTCCAGACTGATTCTCAAGAGTTTAATTTCAGAAATAGTAGTCTCATAGAATGTTGCGTTAAAAAAAAACTATGCAGCGCATCCAGTATGTAAAGGGCGTGCCAGTCATATCACTACAAACCCCCACCCCAAACCAAGAGCATGGCTGTGTCTCAATTCAGGGGCCGCATCCTTCGAAGGACGTAGCCTACGAAGGTGTGGTCTTCGTAGGCTACGGAGTTCTAACCTTC
>JAODUK010046451.1:0-19824 GCA_027564635.1 Typhlichthys eigenmanni
AAGCTCTGACTGGGGGATCCCGAGGCGTTCCCAGGCCAGTGTGGAGATATAATCTCTCCACCTAGTCCTGGGTCTTTGAATGATTTTCTCAAATCATTCAAATTCAAATATAGTCGTCATGTTTCTCCAGAACTGCCTGGTACGGCTGACCGCTTGGGGTAGGGAGGCTGTGGTGACCGACTTCGGCCTCTCGAAGGAAGTGGTCGAGGACCTCCCCTCCAACAGCAGAAAGATGTCTCTGGTGGGATCAGCCTTCTGGATGGCCCCGGAAATGATACGAGGAGAGCCGTACGACCGCAAGGTATAGACTCACCAACCTCCACCAGTTCAACTGACAACCGAATGCTGCAAACAGGACATCTGGCTTTTTCATGCACACACACACACACACACACACACACACACACATGTATATTTTATTGTTAATATTCTGAATTTGGAACATGTCAGTATTTCATTAGTGAACTGTATGCATGTAGTCACGAATGGAACATCAAACACAAATAGACTCAATCTGAAAGCCACTGTAGACAGGATTATTGCATTAAATGTTTTTTATTATAGTATGTTTTTCCCTATCTTGTAGATTTCTGTACCATGTCAGATTACCCCATCTAATATAAATGCCTCAGTGATTAGAGACCAAAAAACTGAATTCATTATAATAACACATTTGATTTATGACACCTTTCAAAACACTCAAGGACATTTTACATTGCAAATACAAAGATATAAAACATTTGGCTGAGACATATACTATAGTAATAAACATTTGACCAAGGCAGGAATATATATTCTAGAAACAATAGTTGGGAGATGTATACAAAATATATACAAAAAATATACAATTAAAAAACATAATATTTTCTGTAGTGATCAGCAACATTAGCCTCCCCTTGGTAACAACAATGAACTCTAGACTTGGTTGGAACAAAATCAAGACAGAACGAATTTCACATCAAGTTCCTAATTCCCAGGCTTTCTTCGTCAGGTGGACGTGTTCTCCTTTGGCATTGTGCTGTGTGAGATACTGGGCCGCATCTCAGCAGATCCAGACTTCCTACCCAGAACACAGGTATAAGGGGATTTTATAATCAGCTCTGCCCTACAAAATCTAAGTGCAGTAACGACGCAGAGTCAAACTGAGAACAATGGCTTCAAATCTTTTTTTTTTAAACTGGTCAGTTTGGTAGTTTCTGTAGTAGTTTTATTTGTATTTTTCTCATAAACAAAAACTAATTGAACTCTGAAACTTTGTCACCAACACGTTCTCATTCCCAACTCGTCAAAAATTGCAACTTGGTCAATGGCCTTTCTCGTCAGTTTTCGAAGCGTTAGAAAGCCTTTGGCATCATAGGATTAAGACTTCGGTCATTGACTGTTAGGGCAAGACTACGGAGTTACACCACCGGTTTATTTTTAGCTAGACGGGCATGCAATCTCGCCGCAAGTATTAGCTCCTGGTTGTAGATAAATAATCAATATACAATCGAGACATGTTGAAATGTATTTACCTGAAATCATAAAATGAAATAGTTTCAGTTATATTTAAGTATAGGCTGTGTGTAGCCTGTGATTTCAGGTAAATACATTTTAACATGTCTCGATTGTATATTTAAAGGCCATTGACCAAGCTGCAATTTTTGACGAGTTGGGAATGAGAACATGTTGTTGTCACAAGATAAAGCGCATATCAAAAAGTACATTTGACCAGATACATAGTTACTGCGGTTAGCCTTTGGACGGCATTACAACTGATTAGAACCTTCACAGCACACTCACAATGAAGCTGTATAATAAATCGCCCTGTAGGAAAAATTACACGCCACTATTGCAATGATGCTTATGAACGCCAGCATCCTGAATTGCTGAATTAGCCCACAGAAAGCGTAAATGTCTCCACAGGGGACCTTGTCTGTTAATGATCCTTAGTCTGGCCTCCCTGCGGAGCGAGAACGTCCCCTCAGGAGCTGATGCAGCTTCTCATTACAGTCATTCTTGTTGTAATTATTAATATAGAAGCAGGGATTTCACTGGCTCAACAGGAACACTATACAGAGCAAACCAACAGTACCTGAAATGCCCTACTCCCCGATGAGATGTTTATGTCGCATTGACGTTTTTGACATGTGTGGTGTTAGCCAAACATGAGACAGTAAGATGTTAAACTGGTATTGGCATTACTGTAGAAGTCGTACTTCATATTTACTTGCTCAATGTATCTCCTGAGAGGATGCAGTGGTCTGAACCTCTCCACAACTCCAGTTTGAATATGAATTAGTCATTACCGCTATTATGGCATTCACTCTTCATTAGTGGAGATAATATGCAACAACCTACATGGTTAATTAATTTCCATGCCTGGCCTGTGGACGCTCGGAGCAGTTTGGGACCGTGCAGTAATGACCTAAAGGCCAGAGTGCTGCCATAGTTGTCTCATTTGTATCTATTCCGTTATTGGCCAGGGGTGAGGAGGGCACACATGCACACATGCACACCCACACATGCACACACGCACACCCACACACACGCAAATGCTTTGATGAAGGACAAAAGAGCAATATCTTGGACGGACAAGCTTGGAGGCTTAATAGTTTGACTATTGAGGACGGGGCTAAATGGATACACTGCCATTAGTTTAGAGCAATGAGAGCAAGTCAAAAAATACATTAGTAGAGCACATTCCCAAAGTAAGGTTACTGGAAGATACACTTTCAAGAGACATTTACATAGACAGTGCTGATGTTCATGTGCCATGTTAGCAGAACCAGTGACTATACTTGCAGTTAACACACACAATAATGTGTGAATGTTTATACACTGCAAAAACTATGATCTAATTTACTGTGATAATCTTGTTTTTAGATTTAAAATCTAGTTGGATTTGTTTCTGATATAAATGGCTTATCTAGTGACTTCATTTAAGTAAATGTGCACCTAGTTTAAGAAATCTTATCAAGTGAATTTCACTTACTGCACTGGCAGCCAGTTTTTCTTGTTTTAAGCATTACTAAGCTCATAACTAATATATTTACGAATATATTTACTGTATGTTTGATAGGGCATTTTCAGAACATCTTTGTTGTTAATAGATTCTGATATGCCTAAATTGTGTGTGTTTTAGGACTATGGACTGGATGTGAATGCTTTTAGTAAGATGGTTTCAGGCTGTCCAAAATACATCATTGAGCTTGCTGCCAAATGTTGCTTGGTGAGTAGAAGAGCAAAATATACTTGAGATGGAAGTGTCTCTATTTTATAGATTGGAAAAATGCAGTGACAAGCCAAGTGTATGGCTGGACAAAAAGGTTTTATTTAGATGAACCTAGTTAAATATGCCTCAAATTAAATAAAGTATATCAAGTGAATGTTAGGAAGTGTTCTCATTGTTTCCAATGAATGAATGGTTTTGGTTTTACCAATGAGTCTGCACATCATGAACACATGCAGCTTCATCTGTTGTCTTGTATTAACAAAAACTATGTATATAAAAGTGACCTTATAAGAGAAGGTTCAAGACGCTGATCTTGACAATCTGACACATCTTGTGCTTCAGATGGATTCATTTCGCAGGCCGCCTTTCTCTGACCTTTTGGAGGACATGGAGGACATTGACCAAACCCTGGAGGATCCTGACTCTGACCTAAACTGAGGACAGGTTCCCCATCTAAGAGATCATGTAAAATAATGTGGGGTGACGCTTTACTCATACCTGCGCCCGGGGTTTGTGTTCAGGGTCATTTCCTGGTATGTTTACATACACAACACACAGAGGCAGACCTGGCTAACTGGACATGAATCACTTACCTCTCTGCAACAGGACTTTTTCCACATTCCATAAAATGTACTCGATTCCACATCCACAAAAATGGCTTTGTTATAGTTGATGTAGTTGTTTTGGAATCTAAGACAAAGAGAGTTGTACTTGGACTGAGGACATTACTTACATTGTTTTATTTATTTTATACAATGCCTTTGATTAGCATTTTAAATCATGTTTTATGTGTGGCTTGTATTAGAGTATAAATTATGGTCAGATATTTTTGTATTTATTTCTACACACTTTTGCTACACACATTTTTTTGTGTATTTTTAAAAATCCCTTACCCTCCCAGAAATGGGAAAACATTTAGAAAATGTAATAATATGGGGTCTTTTTTAAATGATTTTCTGTAGAGTAATGACACACCCTGCTAGGGGGCGATATACTTATTTTTTTATTGTAGCATTCTGTTTACTGTGTACAGTATGTCTGGTTCTGTTGTAGTCCATTGGGTTTAGGGAAGGGCAGGCTGCTCTAGAACATGAGATTTAAATATGTATATAATAAACACATTTACCGTACCACCGGGTGGGCGATAACCAAACTTTGCACGTTTCCTTCATCTTTCTCTCCTCATTATTCTATTTTCTGTTTCTCTTTTTTGTATAAAAGATAACCATAAATTATTTGACTGGGGTTTGGTAGGGAAGAACGTGATTGTATTATATGTTTAGGAATAATATGGACTTTGGCTTTTGGCTTCTGTATCATGTTTTCTTTGTTGTTCTATTTTTTTCTCTATTTTCTCAGGGTGTAAACATGCTTATTTTAATGAGAAAGCTATCGTAAAAACCTGTTATATAGTCCGTTTTTATTGTTGTATTACCATTTTATACTTATAGTCATGAAATGTGTATATTTTGTGTGTGAATTAGTGCGCTGAATTGTTTACTTGATATGAAATGCATTTAGATTTCTAAGAAGGATTTACATTTCCCCTCCCAATAAAATACAGTAGGTATAAAAGGTCAAACTTGCCAGACTTGTATTTTTAACCAAAAAAATACAGCAAATTATAATCCGATATAAGCACAATGGAGACGCCCTAATGAAAAACATAAGGTTTTAAAATAAGTGGATATACTGTATTTTCCAATGTACTTACTGTACCACTTAGGCTACTTTACTGATTAATGTTTGATAGTGAATGACAAAAAAAAGCGAGCAATCCGAGCTGAGGTGCTCACCTTGTGGTCCAGGCCTATATACTGCGGCACACACATTACCAGTAAGGAAGAATGGTGTGATTTGAGTGATGGGTGGGCCAGTGCAGTCTATATTTTCACAATATTATCATTCTTTCTAATCTCAAATTAATGCTTCTGGTGTTTTTCTCTCTGCATGTGACGTGATATTGTATTATGACTGAATAGATCTGACAAATAGTAAAATAAAATGAGTTAAAAATTAAAAACATTTATGAAATAAAATGAAGATCATCAGATGATTGAAGGGTGAGACCAGCTTACTCTGTATGCTAAACGTAACTATTAAATATTCAAAGAATAAGTGAATTATTCAAAAAAGACTTTAAAGCAAAGAGACCCCAGCGGAGGTACTTGGCACTGGAGTCAAAAGATGACAGCTCAGTTCTGGGAATCTGAACAGGTAGTTATGGAGAAGCAATCATATTTTATAAACTATGCACATTATTAATTTTAATCTTCCTAAGTGCTTCACAGTGGCAGGAACAATCACATCACGTTGTTTTAACATCAAAATGATCTCTTGTGCAACCAAATGGTCTCTTGTCAAATGCTCTCTTGTGCTACTGCAAGTTAACCGATAACCGAGCAGTGAGCATATAACACATGGAAGCATGTACGGAATTATAGCATAGGTAATAATACAGTACATACACGCCCAAAATGTACATTAATCATTCTAACCATATATCTAATCCAAATGTATAGTGAGTAATCATAATAAATAAAGCCCTATTAAGTTTTAATGTCTGAAATTGTTTTAATATAGAGAAAGAAAATACTAGCCATGAATATCATTAAGGTTTATGCTCAAATAAATGTAGGTTGACTTTCTGCCACTAGATGTCACACTAAGCGCACAAACTTCACAGACCAAAACAAATGATCCATGAGCCCCATATAAACAGAGAACAGAGGAGTTCTAAAGGAGTGTGATGTAATTATCTGATCAGGACCCAATTATACCTTTTAAATAGAAACAAGTTTTTTGATGTTATGCATATTAATTTTTAAAATATCATATAGAGTACAGTACCTTTAATTAAGAAAATGTAATTGGTATGTCTCAATGAATTATCCTTTGTTCCTTTGTACCAGTGATTGAATCAGTGCAGACCTAAATCTTTTTATTTTTTTGACCGTGCTCAAGGGGTCAGATCTAAGCAGGACTTTAAGACGTTAAGAGACTATTCTTTTATGCATTTTTCTTCAGCAAACTTCTCCTTTAAATTTGGAGTAATCATACTTTTTTTTAAATACCTGTAATCTGATTCCACTATGGATTCCAGTTACTGTTTTTTTATTTTTTTTATTAGTTTCTTCCCAACCCTGTGTTTGTAGGACCCACCATTGGTTTTTTCAAGTAGTTTACAAGTCGCCTTCATCACACCTAAACCACGCCCATAGCTAACGCTAACGCTGTATGGCAACACACTATTGGCCTGACACACGACGATTCCCAAGCTCTCCACACTGATTCTCGAGGCAAAGTCAACCTGAAGCTGGCGAGATCAGCGTTAGCACGTTCCCAATCCTGTGTTGCATGGGGAAAACGCATGCAGCGGTTGGCTGTGTGTGTGTTGGCTGTGTGTGTGGTACATTCACATTTCCTAGTTACCTCCACATAATGTACTCAGCAGTTTGAGAGGAGGGCTGCCGTTTGTGTGGGGCGGCTGCAGGGGAGATGACAGGGTGGATTTATGTAGCTGCTGCACGCACACACACACGCACGCACACACACCAACCCTTGTGCTGCTTTGCTGACTAAGCCTTTTTACCTTAAAGTGGATGCTGCCTGTATGCGGCACACAGGGTTAGAACACTGTGTAGATCCATACTCTTATGAACATCATGAAGATAGGCTGGAGAGAGACGAGGTACTGTTGTGGCAAATTGTCAGACCCCCGAGCCCAGGATGAACTGAGTGAATCAGGTTAATCGATGGTGAAATACAGTAGAGAATCTGAGCCAGGGTATTCAAATCGATGTGTGCCCAAGATGATCTCTGTGTCTCAGCTAATCTTTTCATACATGCCTTAGCATGCTCACAACACGCCATAGACATCCTTGGAGGCCTAACGCCTGAACACACATTAACAAGACATCAAGGCACTTTAGGATCTCATAACATATCCGGTTTGATCTGGTTCGTGACCGGGGTCACCCCTAAGATTAGCACTGTATGATCTAGTCTAAACCTTATGCATCCATACTACCTTCATGACATAATTGCATGAATATTATAACGTACTGTACTGTAGTAAAATATTCCTACAGCCTATTCTGCACTTTCTCCTGTTGGTTTTGCATCACGCGTAATGTCTTTCAGGCATTGCCTGTTTATTTATTTATGTATTGCTTCTCTTTTTTTTATCACCCTCTTTCACAGATGAGCAGAGCGTGAACATGCCTGTGCACACGCATGCACTTTAATCTGGACGGAAGATGCAGATGTGAACAGGAACAGAGGTCAAATCAAGGTTACTCAGCGCTCAGACAAAGGGCGTTATGCTAAACACTGAAATTGAGTGTTGTTTTGGAGGCCCTTGCTGTTTCCATTCTGTGTTTTTGCACTTCATAACTAGAGAGCGAGAGAGAGAGAGAGAGAGAGAGAGAGGGATGGAAATTGGAATGGAACTGCTTAAAAGGCAGGAGTCTTCTTGGAGATTAGGAGGTTAAAATAATCCTGCGAGAGGGAGAGAAAACACTGCTTAACCTCACACACCACTGGATCCCTCTAATCTGTGTTCATCAGTAGAAGGAGCCAAACATACAGTATTTTCCAGAATACAACTTGTTACAGATTACATCTGTTATATGCTTCTGCCCTGTCGAGCACAATATAACTAATAAATAAATGTCTGTCACAGATTAACAGCTCGTTTAAATTCCAAATTGTTTCTTCACTTCAATCTGAAAAGCCCTTCTCCTCCAGATTAACTCACAGACTACAGTCTTGACACAGTAATCACTCCATTATGAATGTCACCTTTTTATTGACCCTCCGCTATTGATATCACCAACGCACTGGAACTCAATGTCTTATGTTATTATCTTGCGTCAGTACAGAATGGTAGAGCTGTAAAATAATAATATGTACTAAAGGAATGTATGTGGGTATAATTGTGTGTCTGTGTGTACTGTATGCATAATATAATATATCTAATGTATGCATCTCTTGTGATTACTGACAATTAAACAGGCTAATCTGTCGCCCGTGCCATAATCACATTACTTTGAAACAAATGACTTGTCAGATCGTAGTTCTTCACTGTGAGAGGCCATTGTTAAAACCAATGTTGTACTTTCAATATCTTTAATACAATTAATGTTTTTATGTTACATTATACATATTTGATAATATGTTATTATTCTTATCCTAACCATGTTAATATGGTCCCTAGAAAAGGCTTGAAAACCACTGGGTTAGATTGACTATTTGAAATATGCCTTGCAGGTGAATGTATTTACTATGCATGTTAGATACAGAACTGTAACTGGTCAAATGTTTTACATTTACAAGTGGCTTAGACAACATTATTAATTTGTTTATTCCTCCCTGTTGCACATTGTTGATTGCTTATTGTTTATTACTATCAGTGTTTTCATATTGCCCTTGAGGCAAAAAAAATAATAACCATCCTGATGATGAAAATGGTTTATTTTCTTATTAAGTTTTTCTGTAAAACAACACCCATGCCCATCTGGAAACTAGTGTGCACAGAGATGATGGACATTTCTTAACACCCTCCTTTTGGAAATACAATCACAAGGGAAATCATTATTTGTATAGCACCGTGTATGTCCAATACTCCTATAATTATGTTTTGTCAAAGGTAACGCATTTTTAGACCGACATTTTAGAGTGTGGAGGTACCACAATCTTAGACCTTTTCACGTGAAAATGTTTATTTCACTGGTTATCACTTCTTGAGGGGGAGCACAATAATGACTTAACTTACAGTATAGGCTACTGTCCATAGATGACAGTGTTTCCATTTAGCAGTCACGATTCTTTATTAGATGGTGAGACGTTCACAATAACATTGTGATGCACCACACTTTATCAGACATACCGTATTAATGTATGTAGGAAAACAATAAATGATTGAGACATCAGAAAAAACTGATTTGCCTGAAGAACATTTCTGCAGTTGACAATGTTACTACATATTACAAATGTAATGAAGTATATGTAATATGCAATTTTTATTCTCTGCTTCAAGATGCTGTCCAATATGCTCTGCAGTGGATCGGTGTCGTCAAATATGTCCAATGGGAATTAAATTAGACACAGATTATGAGACACAAAACCACATTTGCATCTTTAATTAGATTTCCTGTGAAATGCTTTTTGGGGATAGAAGATGAAGAAAAGTAGGGAAAAGACAAAAGAAAAACAGAAGAAAAAAGATGACAAGCAAGGTCAATGGGTCAATTCACTCTTACAGTCGCCCAATTTCAATTGTATGTAAATTATACATGTTTATTGATAGAACATCCAGTGTTAGTAATTTCCTCAGAATGGATTTGTAATTTCCTCAGAATGGATTTGTGATGTGCAACAAAAATGTACAATTCACTTTCTGAATGAAGATAATTGGCCACAATAGATGAATTAATTAGATCACCATTCCTGTCAGGTCTTTTCAATGCCACATCTTTACTACCCTGAATAGCCCACCCTGGTTTTTCAAGCTCTCCCGTTAGTTCTGCTCTGCACAGACATTTCCGATAGCCTGATTTCCGAGCCAGGGACGGCCACTTGCCTTGCTTGGCAAATGCTTTCTCAGGGACTTTTATTCACTCAATTGCAATCATGTGCAATTTATACTAATTAAATGAAATGAAACAAAGTTGCCCACCACACAATTAAAGCAACAGCATTCTTTACTGATAGTGTGTAGGTTGGGTCAGGTTGGGTCAAGTGGCATCACCACCTACTGTTTATTGTCGCTCCATGCAAAATGAAGAGTATCTGAACACCTGTATCTGTTCCAATCGACCCCTCGGAAAAAAAAGAAAAACTTGTTTAAAAAAATGCTGTCAACAAACACATCCACGCAAAAATATAAATGCTTTCCGTATACAGTACACATGTTGAATAGCTTGGCTTGAGCATATACTGTAGGCATACTGTGTGTGTGTGCGCAAATGTTCGTTGTTTGACACTGTAGTAAGCGTAGCCGCTGATGTCTTAGCCCTCATATTATTTCTCAATTACTGTCAGGTAATGGAATGGTCAGACACACACACACACAATTGCACATGCACACACACACACACACACACAGACACACACACACATATGCACGCACACACACTGACTGAGCCACCAGACCAGGTCGACATAAACCCCTGGGTCAGGTCTATTCAACTCCGGTCCTGGAGGGACGCACCCTGCATGTTTTAGATCTCTCCCTGCTCCTACACACCTGATTCAAGGTTGTTAGAAGCCTGATAACGACCTGTTCATTAGAATCAGGTGTGTTGGTGTGGTCTAGATGGTTCTCTAGTAGCACAAACCCCCCGGCAGATTGGTCACATATGCGTATGCATAAGAGTTGTTATTTCTTGACTGGCTCACAGCCCAGCAGACTGGTGACTTGTTCATCCGCTGCGAGAGAGCCAACAAGCTCGATAGGGGCTGGCTAAGTGGCTTCTAACATCCATTGCTGAGAGTGGAATGGATCGACAGGACAAGTCTACAGCACAAAGGCTTTGCCTGGACTTGGCTGGCTATGACATCTGTGTGTGTGTGTGTGTGTGTGTGCGTGTGCGTGTGCAGAATAGAGAGGAGGTTTTATAAGGTGAAATATCTGCCTGGCGCAACACAAAATATAGGATTTCACACCTGAAATCTCCTGGGGTATATGGCGCACACGCGCACACACACACACACACACGCACACACACACGCTTTGCATTAAAACATTTTTTTCCTGTAATTATTTTATGAAAACACGAAGCTCAACTAAAACATAACTTCCCAAGACGGAATACATTCACACAAAGCAGTGGTGATGAAGATTACAATATCTGATAGAATAGACAAACAATATTTACTCCATGGCTTAAACCTGAGTTATTTCAAAGTATTGTTCCATATGAAACAGCACTACAACACACGTCAAAAAATTAATTATAATAATCCTCATAGTGTATAATCTGCATGACTAAAGCGACGCTATATACTGATGTCATATATATATGTACACATCTATATATGAATGTATAGCCACGTGAAGCTATTTGGGGGGGGGGGGGTTATCGTCAGCACAAAGGACATGGATGACAGCGTGAGCGTTAAACGGTGTGTGTGAAGCACGTCAGCCTCAGACATGGCTATTGGATGGCTGCAATCGAATAGAGCCATAACATGGAAAACCTTTTTCTATTTCCCTTTTTTAAAGACACTATTTCCATTTAGACTCAGACTCAAGAGGCAAAGAGGGTCAAAGAGGGTCTGAGTGCTCATCTTCTTTAGTCAACGCTTGTCTCAAATGGCTCTGTCCTTATCTTCTGACCCTTGAGGCTGTCAACATGAATGAACAGGAGGCTCAGCTCATTCCCTACTACACAGAAGCATTAACCCCCACACATATTCTATCCTATAACATTTCTTTCTCCCTATCCACCCCCCCTCCCCAATCCATCCTTCCAACATATTCTCCCCAGGATGAAAGCATCTGTGACACCAAGAGTTGCTGAGTGATATGTCTACTACGTTCAGTCTGTTTCCATTCCATTTCCAGTCTATTTCCAGTCTGTTTCCTGTTTCCTGTCTGATTCCAGTACATTTCCAATCTGTTTCCAGTACGTTTCCTGTCCATTTCCTGTCTGTTTCCAGTTTGATTCCAGTCAATTTCCTGTCCATTTTCTGGCTGTTTCCTGTATGTTTCCTGTATGTTTCCTGTTTGTTTCATATCCGTTTCCTGTTTCCAATCTGTTTCCTGTCTGTTTCCGGTCTGTTTCCTGTTTGTTTCCTGTTTGTTTCCAGTCTGTTTCCTGTTTCAAGTCCGTTTCCTGTTTCCAGTCTGTTTCCATTCTGTTTCCAGTATTTTTACAGTATGTTTCCAGTTCGTCTCTCTCGGTGTGTGAAGGTTTCCATGGTGCTGCTGTCCGGGCGTGTTGTGCATCACAACAGATCCTCGTAGTCCAAAAGTTTGGAGTGCTGGCGCGTCTTCCAGAGCCGGTAGAGGCGAAAGTCAAAGTACATCTCGATCATTTCTTTGCCTGAATTGGTTGAAAGAAAGGATTGACGTGTGAGTGACCTGTTCGTGTTTAAATATCGTAATAATATACTTTGGCAGAGAATGAATTACAGCAAAATGGTGACACACATTTATTGTAAGTTGCTTGTGCTTGTTAGTGTGTGGTCTACGCTTGTCCTTTAAAGGTAGAGTCAGGGATTGTAAGCTAATACACTCTTTGTTTGTCAATTTCAGTCAAATATCTCCTCACATGCTCGACACAACTTTCTGCGAGTGCGATTTGTGAGACTATATTGACGCCATAGGACCGCAACACACCACACTATTCTAGCTTTGAAAATAAGTGTCCTTTGTGTGGGGCGGAGATTCTGAGGGGAGCACCCATATGGCATTGACGCGGAGCTGTTTTTTTTATTTTGATAAATCAAGTTCAAATATCACCAGTTCATCTCCAGCATCCCTGACTCCACCGTTCCATGTCGATATAGTCAAGACAATGGTGAAGAGCAGTACTGTGGCTTGAGATGTGTGGTGAGACGTTAGGCAGACAAGACAAAGATGCTCTTTACGTGGCGCTACAGCCAGCAGCTAGGCTGCACAGCGTGTGGCACATGCTCTTAGGGACTCCCTGCTTTTTGCCGTTCCCTCGCCTCCATGGGTGGTATGAGGGACAGAGCGCAGCCGTAGCGCTCTGCAGTCCACAAGAACACTGTACAGGAAGCCTCTCTCTTTGTGTGTGTGTGTGTGTGTGTGCGTGCGTGCGTGCGTGCGCCGTGAGCGTGTCGGTCTGAGTATAGCGGCCTTGTTAGCATTCGTCCGCGTCATCTGCCTGCCGACAGTCTGGCATTGATCTCCTATTCAGACCATTCAAATTGGCCACTGGATGGAATAGCCTTTCTGAGGCAAGGGCAAACACACTGTCGTTACATAACCTTTGCTCAGTGACCAATCAGGAGACTCAGTTACAGTTGCAATTGTCTATTATACAATTTCAATTACAATGTGGAAGCTACTCTGCACTGTAGACCACAGGACGACATGAAATGCTAACAAACATGTTGCTCATAATGAGTGAAGCATTTCCTTGCTTGTTATATTTTGGTTTAGCGTGATTTTGGAACTCTAGTCAATAACAAAGGTTATATTTAATATTATACAGGTTAAGTTAGTTTAAGTGTTAGGCACACCATTATTAACCAGGTTCTGCTTAGGATAAGATAAAGATTTAGGTTACAGTTGACTGCCCTCTTATCAACTGCCTAAAACAAAAATGCTAAAGTCATTTTATTAAATGATTACGTGGGAGTGCATCAACAACAAACTAAAGTAACCTGTGTACACATAAAACATGTAAGAGATGTGCGTGTGTGCATGTGTGCGTGTATGTGTGGCCTACCCTGTGCAGAAAGCTCTAGCGGTGACTCAAACTCAACAGAATAAGGCCTCATCAGGTTTTTCAGTTTCTGGAACAGCTGTTGGAACAAGATAAGACCCACAGAGCAATGAATCCAACACATCTTGACACTCACTCACTGGTGTTCCCTGGGAACTGACTAGGACAGATATACTGTGTGTGCACATATATATGTGAGTGAAGACCATTCACTGAATGGGCAGTATAGCAGCTAGCGACAGTAAAATAGACTGTATCTTCCAATGAAATGCCATTTAGGGCCCTATCTTACAACGGGCGCAATGTGACGCAAAGCGGGAACGCAAGCGTCTTTGTTAGTTTCAGACCGACGCAGTTGTCATTTTCCCATCCAGTGCCCACGTTGTCTAACTAGCAAATGCACTTGCGTACATTTGAGGGTGTTAGTCTAAACAGGAGGTGGTCTAGCACACTGCTGACACATTGCTATCTTGAGGCAGCGGAAAGTGATTGCGCGATTGACCAGCAAAATGGTCTTAATTCAACGCGAGGCGCATTATAACAATAATATGACCTATGGCAGGTGGACAGTGTGTGACAGACAGACTTGTTAGGTCATGCCCTGATTGGTGGAGTGTGGTGTGTGTGTGTGTGTACATACAGTATAAGTGTATTTAGTGTAGCATCATACAGCTACTAGAATACAACATATTCCCTTTTATAACCACTTGGCCTCCATGTTTCCCTGCTAGATCCAATCACATCCCTTGTAGAGTACATGAAAATAATGAAGTCATTATTGGACTGTAGATGAGAAAAACAGGGAAATACAAAGCATCATTTTAGTGTAGCTAATCAATGTCGAAAACACATATACAATATTAGCTTGATTGTAGTGCTGTATACGCACACGTTTGTCGAATTTCGCAGGTGACCTGCGTCAGAGCTACAAGTGTAACATCAAGATTATTTATTGTCCTTAATCACTGTTGTACAGTCCCAAAGGGGCCACAGTCCCACATTTCACATAGCAATAAACATATCCCTAGACTTTCAATCAGCTGGAAAAGTGTATAGTAAAAGCTTACAATATAAAGTTTAATGATCCAATCACAAAAACGTGCATTTCCTTTACAACTTACATTATAAAATGTATATTGAGCTCAAAATGGCAGAGATCCTACAGTATAGTGTCTAAATAGCAAGGGCATTCCAATAATGCTCAAGCAGAATGGATTGTCTTCACACCTCCAAGTGTGTTGGGATTCCATCTGGAATCAATGTACTTATTATTACTGTAAATAGCGTTACGTCAATATCAACAGCGTGTGTCCAGATCAATGTACATCTTAATCATGGCCTCAAAGATCAATCGAGAGTGTAAACTCCAGTGGCTGAATGGAGCGGATCTCCATTAACTCTGGGCAAAAAGCCACGCGTGTCAGGGACGAGGGAACATGTGACAACTACACTGCATGCAGTGTGTGCTGTGTACCGCACTCCGCCCTAGCTTCTCCGCGGTACGTTACATACAGGTCTACGCACATGCTGTAAATGCTGCGTTCACAGGGTCCGCTGGTTCTTTATCATGTCCTGTACACATACAGAATGTAGGCTATAGATGTTGTTGTTGTTGTTGAACAATAAACATTTGTAAACTGCTGTAGCAGATGCAATATACAGTATTCTGTGAGTGTGACAAATTGTGTACATATTATCTCCCAATCAGAACACACTTTGTTATATATATATTTGTGTGTGTGTTTGTGTATTGTAATGGGAATATATGCTATATATGTGAATAAATCTTCATATATACGTGAATATATGTTAATGTAAAACATGGTTATTCCCTGTAGAATCATATGCGTAACATATTATTCTAAGTTCTGCTGAGGGCAAAGGAATGCAGGAACATATTTGTGTGCCGAAGTTTTTTCTGATGACTCAAAGTTTAACCTACAGTCCTACTGGACAAGAAAATGCTTAATTAATCATATTTAGGTAGAGAAACCTGACATATAGTCTAACGTTTGGGAATGGCCCTGGTCAGCACTAAAGGGATGAATCTGGCTGCGTTAGCATCCAGAGAATGAAAGTTTTTTTAGTTTTTTTAAATATAATATTAATAAATCCATAGGCACCACAGACCTGAACAGACAAAGCTGAGCTACACAATGTTATACAAGGGAGACAAAGTAAAGAAGAGATGTCATATTGTGTGATTTAAATGTGCATATACACAACAGTACCATGACACTGAATGTAGTTCATCTCAAGCCAGGGATCTCATAGTTATTGGAGGAAAAGGAGCTATTAAATTAGCGCATGCAAAATCCTGCCCAAACAGTTGGTTTAGACATTTTTATGAAATTGTGGGGTGTGAGATCTTTCGCACTAGCACTAAACTTATTTGCCATGGGTGGCCTTGTGCGAGTTGACAAAAACTGACAATTGACCGATCTTAAGCCCCGCCCCTAACATTTGTCCGACCTTGTTACTGTAACTAGGTAAGACAAAACAGCAGAAAGCTATTACAGGAAATCGTTGAGGGAGTTTCTGTCGGATTCCGAAAAGGCTCAAATGTTATTGGCGCACTTGTGAAAAGGACGGGGCTTGGGATCGGCCCATCAACTCCATGTGTATTTGTGACAGGGACAGCACTTAATAATACACAAAGTTCATTCAGACCCGATCCCCAACAAATACACACCCAGACTGCAAGCAGATGTGTGTCTTTGTGTTTCTGTGTGTGTGTGTGTGCGTGTGCGTGTGCGTGTGTGTGTGTGTGTGTGAGAGAGAGTGTGTGTTCAGTACAGACCTTCTCTCCATTGGGGTTTCCCAGAACATAGCATCCCATAATGTGAATGAGGTTGGGTTCTGGGTTGACCTTACTCATAAATCGACTAAGTCTCCGCCAGAATCTGTACAAACACATTAGAGAAGACTGAGATGATTGCGTGTTAATGCTAATTTATACAACAGTTAGTTCTGACCAAGTTATTTGATTGACGAGGCATTCCAGGAGCACTGGGACTTTTAACTGTATCACTCCACTTTACCGATGGTCTAATAACTGTTACTAATCAAAAAATCTACAAAAATCAACTGACTGAATCACACCCGTGTTGATATTCAGTCTAACGCACTCCCTCTTGTGTGTTTATGCTAATGTAGGTAACAGATAGCATAATCCTGTATTCTATTAGCCTGGTGTAGGTGAATATGGTCTGGCCACGCTCCATTGGGAAGTGTTAACAGTTGTTTCCACAGGGAAACACTCAGGGCAATCAAGGCATTCAGTGAAGGCCCAACATAATCTATATATTTTATTGATTTAGAAACTAAACAATAAAGTTGTTAGAGTTAGAAGTTAAATGTAAGTAAGCTGCATTCCATGAACAGGGAAAAATTAACCAATCACATTTGATAGTTGCTAGAATAGTCTTAACTTCTTTACAACTGTGATTCTGATTGCGTATGCAACTTTTTCCTTCTTGTGGTGACACTGAAGGCCCAGTGTGGAGGGTCACGGCTCGCTACTGGTCGTTGCCTCCTATTGGGCATAAACCACTGGTTCATTTTGAAACTATTGGACAGCATTTATACAATCGGTGTTGCTACAGACGGTTTTGATCTAGCTCTACCAGCATTTAGAAACACTCTTGACTTCAACGCCATCCATTCACCTGATTGGTCCGCCAGCAGGGTGGCTGTGAAAACGATAATGTCAACAGGGTTTCCAGGCTAGTATTCTATGATGTCTAGACAAGATTGCTGCTGTGATCTGGATAATAGTACTGTAGTTACAGGGGGTTACAGTGGCAGTACAATATATTAGTTCTCAGTGAAGTCTGCAAATTGTGGTGATATCCTTTATTGTGTATTATTTCTAAAGTTTATAGAGTAAAGTATACAATGTTGTTGCAATGTTTTTATTGATGAAAAGAAAACAATCTCACTCACTGGCTCATATCTTCCTCTTTCTCCACCTTAGCAAAGGTTGCAACTTTATTCTTCAGTAGATATAGATGGCCTGGGCCTCCCTGTAAAGCGTGCGCACACACACACACACACACACATAAAAAATAATAATGGTAGCTAAGCTGCATCTAATTTCCATCCAGCTAATGAAGAGCTTGGCATCCCAATGGGAGAGACATGATTTGGTCACACTGCTAGGGGAGCACAGTGGGTGCTGGATAGACTACTAAACAAAACAACATGGAGCCTCTTCTGCTTCTCTTCTATCCCCACACCCGGCCTATTTTAACTTCAGCTTACGCTTAGTTGTTGTTTCATTATATTATAATGGTGTACGTGTGTGTGTGTGCGTGTGTGTGTGTGTGTGTGTGTGTGTGTGTGTGTGTGTGTGTGTATGTTTTTTTATGTGTGTGTGTGTGTGTCAATCTCTCCACACTTGTATTCGCTGAGCAAGAGTTTCAACTGTTCCTGGAGCGACTCTACCCCTGCCGAGACTGAATCTCCTATATATACAGTATATTTAAAGTGTAACTGAACCCTAAAATGTGTATTTTTAGGCTGTAGACAAAGTAATAGGGCTGATCGGTGATGAGACACATCAGTGCTGGTGATAATATTGACAACATTCCCGTTTTCGTACATATCGTCATTTTATGGGCGAAAAACAGAACTACACGTCATATTTGTTAAAAATCACCCCAGGGCCTGGCTGGTTTTCATTGGTACAGTTGGTACGCTCATACATCATCAAATTAAAATGTTAATGTTAATGGCGGTCCCCCTCACTCAGCTCCTTAATTCATTTTTTTTTTCAAACTTGTAGTGGGTGGAGTCAGGCTCAGAGCTGGGGTGCAGTTACACTTTAACTGTAAACACAACACACACAGAGACCCATATCCTTGTCACAAGATCACTTCCACCTCCGCTGTGGTTGTGATGATGATTCATGAGTGTTATGTACTGAAACTAATATTGTACAGAACTGTATAACATCATTGATATGTCAGTCTCTAGAGCATATAGCGATTCTCAACTTAACTCAACAACTTGTAGTAATCTATCCGTGTTACTCGTTCCTTAAACTATCATTATTATTTTCATTTGTCCAACTCACCTGACAAAAGATTAGCATCCTCCAAAACTTGCTGCCTCTCCTGTATGCAGTCAACTTCTTCTCTATCTCCTCTGTGGACGAATGAAGGAAATAAGGAAAGAAAGAAATAATAAATAGATATAATAATAAAGAGAAAAGGGTGGCAAAGAAAGTAGAAGGTGCAGACAGACAGGATATTAATAACCAAATATAGTAATAATACTGTAATAGCCGAGTTCAGTTATTCAGACTTCAAATCTCATTTACATTTATGGAATACCTGCTTTTGACTTATCATCACAAGATAATAAAATGATCAAATAAAAGCAACAATAATTCAGCAAGTCCTTTCTGCTACTGTACTTCAGTGTGTCCTCTATTCTATTGGAAAGGTGGACATGGTATTTTTGTCCTCTGATTAATAATAATACTGGTTTAATAGAGATGGGCAGGTGAAGCTTTTCTGAACCAATGGAGATTCACCACAATTATATCGGAAATGGGCTCATTACGCAAAGCATTTCAAATCAGTGCTCGATGTGGACGTCTGCTGGTGAATGTTTGGGAAAGTTTGGTCGTAGGCTATTTATTTCACAACTGACACATGAATCTCCTTGACGCAAACCTTTATTTTAAATTAATAAATGAATTAGCCTAATGCATTAATAAAAATCGTCTCCATTGACTCCAAGAAGGCTGACATAACACTAAACAATAAAGATATTACATGGACATTTTTCCTGTTGATGAGACAATAATAAGGCTATCATGAATGTAACCCTGGCCCTATCAGACAGAAAGCAACAGGGCACCGCTGTGGTCTGAAACTCCTTTATTTTCTATGGTTTGCGCCGCACAACGGTGGTTTCGCTCTGAGCAAAGCGAGGGCACGGGGACTGAGGGAGTGATGAAATACCCTCGCCACCAATAGAAACAAGGCAGCCAGCCAGGCACGGAAGTGAAAAATTAGGAATCTTATTTTCAACGGATCTCTTAGTTATTAGAGATAGATGTTATTATGTTTGTGAAATGTTTGTTAATAATTCAGGATATTAATATACCAAATTATATTGCTATAAGAGATTTGCAGAATTGTTTTTTTAAATGGTTTAGCAGTACATATTTTTTATATA
>JAODUK010046461.1:0-19823 GCA_027564635.1 Typhlichthys eigenmanni
AGAGAGAGAGAGAGAGAGAGAGAGAGAGAGAGAGAGAGAGAGAGAGAGAGAGAGAGAGAGAGAGAGAGAGAAGCATAAGTGACTAGTGACACACTGCAGCATAATTATAGTTAGCTACAATAGCATGCATGTGAATGCATTCTTCACAGTGTGCATGTGTAGTCTAAAGTCAAGACATGCACATACATGTGTTCTTGTGTGTGAATGAACATACAGTTGTAGCACAGGTCTATGTGCGACGTGTATATGAGAGAGAGAGAGAGAGAGAGAGAGAGAGAGAGAGAGAGAGCTGATCCAGGTTATAAAACGGCGTCTGGAACGCTCCCACAGGGCAACATCTGTCTGAGAACTATTCCAGATTCAAATAGTTTTCCTTTGACCAAATTGGATTGGAAAAAAAAAGGAAGAAAACTAAGTCTGGGCAAGGCCCACAGCTGCTCCCTTTTCCTCTACAGAGCTTTGGGAGAGTGTCCTACTATTTAGATTGTCCTTGTGTCCTTGCAGTTTGTGTTGCGCTCAAATCAATATGGTGACACTATTGATTCCTTTCTGTTTGTTTTGTCAGTGTATACTTTAAATAGGTGGTGTCATGCAAAAAAGGCTCTTGAAGAATTAAAATGCCCCTCTTTTCAACTGTCAGACTGTCTAAGGAGAGCTATGTCTTGCTGCCTCAGGTACATCAACTCTACTAACGCAATACATACAGAGGTTTAACTGGGAAGACTGGCAATGTGTATGTAGGATTCTACCCATTACTGTATGCACACACACACACACACACACACACACACCATGAGCCCGGAGATGACTGCTTGTGTGGTGTCGGGGGCAAGATTGATCTCTTTGGCCGGTCCGCTCTTGTTCTTGGGGTTCACCACCACTCTGTAACCGGTCAGGCCTTTGAGCCCTGTCAGCCGGTTGGCCTGGCCTGAGGCAGCCCAGGTCATGGTGAAGGAGGTGGGGCCAACCTGGGTGAACTGGAGACTGGTGGGAGATGGGATAGCTGAGGGGAGAAGAAAGACCTTAGCTGATGGGTGGGGTTTAAATGGCTGATAGTTAAATGTTAGTGATTGTGGCTTCATCGCGTCTGAGACAAGCAGGAGCCTCTGCTACTGAGAAATGTATCCAAAGCGGAAGTGCCACAATTTGCACTTCCTTGAATGGCCACCAGAGGCTGGCTGCAAAAGGGAGTCAATCCTCAGACTCCCGTGATTAAATGGACATTTTAACATGGGAGTTAATTAAATGTTTATAGAAAAAATACATGTTTACAGCCTGGCTGTCATATTTTGTTTTTGTTTCTATAGCTAGTCTCCCTGTTCATGACAACTGTACAGGATGTGGATGTTTATATAACTCATCAGTTACAAATATATTAATGTGTAACTGCAGCCCAGCTCTGAGCCTGACTCCACCCACTAAAACTTGCACCAAGGAACTGAGTGAGGGGAGGGGAGGGGCTGAGAGGGGGACCACATTAACATTAACGATAACATTTTACTTGGATGACGTATGAGGGTACTAAGTGTACCATTGAAAATCAGCCAGGTCCTGGGGTGATTTTTTTAACGTAAATGTTCTGTTATAGTATGTATGTTATAGTAATTATGTTTTCAGACCATAAAATGACGATTTCTATAAAAACAGGAATTTTGTCAATATTAACACCATTGGTGTGTCTCATCAGATCAATCCTATTACTTCGATCAAAAAACGTATTTTAGCGTGAGGTTACACTTTAAGCCGTACAGTACATGAACTCCATTATAATGGATAGGACTACAAAGATGGCGACGCCAGAGCCAGCCGAGGGTGGGGGGGTTTGTCCGTTCATTCATATGGTCTGAGAGGGCTTGTGGCATGAGACAACTTGAGATTAGCCAACCGTAAAGGAGTGCACTCAATAACCATGACCAGTTTGACCAGTTTGACCAGCTACCTGTGGCCTGCGTCCCCACCAGGGGCGTGCTGGAGGTGAAGTCGTGCAGGGCGACCACCTTCACCGTGTATTCACTTCCGGGCCGCAGGCCGTGGATAACGGCGGACTCGGCATCCCCGCGCGGCGCGGGCAGCAGCTCTCTCTCGCCCTCTTCAGGGCTGGAGTATAAGACGCGGTAAGACGTCACAGTGCCCTCGGGACTGTCCCAGGTGATGCGCATGGAGGTGGAGTCTACGTCCACAAAGCTCAGGTCTTTGGGGCGGTCCACGTCTGAGTAGAGTTGGTGGGGTAAGTAATATATTAATATAAGTTCTATTATTTCAGTTTAAAAAGGGAATGGGTCCAAGGTAAGCCCTTACTGGTAAAAGCAGTCTCCACCAATGGAGGACTCTCTTCATCTTGCCCAAGTGCATACACACTCAAAATGTACTCCACGGTGGGCATCAAGCCTGAGAAGGTCATCTCTGTCTGGTCTGGAAAAGACAACACACAACAGGAACAGAGAGGTATACAGTTAACTCTGGTCTAACTAAGGTGTCTTAGATCCCACAGGACGCACTTTTCAGGTTCCAAAATGCAAAGCGCACTGCTCTGCCTTTTGTGGCAGTGCACACTGCAAAAAAGAGCAGTTTGAGAAGAAATTTTTCAAGAAGTTTTGATAGAAAAAACAGTCCTCTGGCACAGAGGACACTGTGTGTGTGTGTGTGTGTAGAACTGGCAAAGTAGCTAGCCCTGCTAAAACAATGATAATTTTCTAACGGTACAAGCATAATTAAAAATATTTATTTATAGTAAATCTCGTAGTTACACTAATATGGTTAGAGAAACAGTTTGAGACGTTGTAAAAAATGTTCATTAAATATTGTTAATATACACCTCCTGGTATCAACCAACAGCATCTATACTCCATGAATGTGGTTTAATTCGACAGGAAAAAAAAAAACGAAGTTGAATATTTTCTAACTCCAAAAACGCAAGGCGTTTAAAAGCGAGGCGCTCAAGGCGCATAAGCAGCACGCAAAACAATTTCTACCAATAGAAAAAATTTGAAAAAACAGACACCTCTCACTGCATCAAGTGCAGGGCAAAAAAAAAGGCACATTCTGCTGTATCTAATCCAATCCAAGACATGTCAGAAATAAAGCTGTAGAAAATATATCGAGACTATATTGACTATGCAAATGCTGGTGTAGGTTCACAGTGTGCGTGTGTGTGTAAATATACCTGGAGCAACCACCTCAGAGAAAGAGGGGCCCTGTCCGTTCCTGGGAGCCCCCGTCACCCTGTAACCCTGGATGGGACCCTGGACCGGGCTCCACCTCACAGTGATGCTGTTGTCTCTCACGTCTGTCACCGCCATCTCTGAGGGAGACTCAATGTCTGGGAGGTGGAGAAAGGGGGTGGGGTGGGGGTTAATTGTAAAGGGAGACAAGAATAAGGTTTTCATTTGTGTTTGTTTCACTGCTTGTGTACTGTGTGTGTGTGTGTGTGTGCTTACCTGTCTTGTGTGTGATGAAGATAGGGGTACTGGATGCAGGACTGTCTCCTCTACCAGTGACAGTGTACACGGTGATGGTGTAGTCCGTTCCTGGATTCAGGTTATTGATGGTGGCTGTTGACTGAGAACCTGGCACAGTAAACTCCTTGGAGCCATGTCCTCCTACAGAGAGATTACAGAAAGGCATAAGAAACAATTGTCGATCAACGGATAGATGTGCATGTAGGTAACTCAAAATAGTGTATTAATGCTCAGGAACAATTAAGTGAACAGGAAGAAATAAAAGCAATGTGGTCAGATATGGTTTGTAATAACAAAATGTGAAGTGATAATAATCCACAAAGAAAGTTACAGTATATAATTTCTGTAATTTTGCTATGCTATGCTATGTTCAGTTCTAGTATTTTCTTGGAGTAACTGTATGGCTTTCTATGTGGTGTTAGGCTGTCGACGGCACTCCTCCAGACTCACCCGACTCGCCATGCGTGATCCTGTAGTACCTCACAGTGACAGAGGGGGCGTCCCAGTGGATGGTGATGCTTGTCGGGCTGGACTCCACCACTTTGAGGTCAGTGGCAGCGTCAGAGACTGTAAGGAGATATACAAGAGAAAACATTAGCAACACATTCAATAGCCTAATACTAATTAGCATGTAAATAGAGTAACTGGCAAATACAGTTAGCATCATATTTACATGTATATTTACTAGCCTAATACTAGTCAGCCTCTTCCATTCATTAGCACTATGTCACATAGGCAACTCTGTGCTGAACATTTGATAGGGCCTAAATATATACCCTGTAAGCTCGACACGGGACTCTCGGACTCTCGGCCATTTGTTGAACTTGCAGCATTAGGAGGTCATATTTATTGAAATCAAAAGCTATTTCAATCAAACCCATCTTAACAGGGCAAGTTACATGTTAACATAGGACCCCTTCTTTGATATCACCTTTATAATTATTGCATCCATTGAACTTGTGAGTTTATGGAGAGTTTATGCTTGAATTTATTTGCAGGATGTCAGAATAGCCTCCCAGCGCTGCTGTTTTGATGCGAACTGCCTTCCACCCTCATAGATCTTTTGATTAAGGATGCTCCAAATGTTCTCAATAGGGTTGAGGTCAGGGAACGATGGGGGACACACCTTGAGATTCTCTCCTTTTATGCCCATAGCAGCCAATGACACAGAGGTAATCTTTGCTGCATGAGATGGTGCATTGTCATGCATGAATATGATTTTGCTACGGAAGGGAAGGAGGTTCTTTTTGTACCATGGACGAAAGTGGTCAGTCAGAAACTCTATATACTTTGCCAAGGTTATTTTCACACCTTCAGGGACCCTAAAGGGGCCTATCAGCTCTCTCCCCATGATTCCGGCCCAAAACATGACTCAACCATCTCCTTGCTGACGTCGCAGCCTTATTAGGACATGGTAGCCATCCACTAATTCATCCATCTGGACCATACAGGGTTGCACGGCACTCATCAGTAAGCAATACTGTTTGAATTGTATGTATGTGTTTCTGGGCCCACTGCAACCGTTTCTGCTTGTGAGCATTGGTTAGGGGTGGCCGAATAGTAGGTTTAGGCACAACTGCAAGCCACTGGAGGATCCTACACCTTGAGGTTAGCGGGACTCCAGAGGCACCAGCAGCTTCAAATACTCGTTTGCTGCTTTGTAATTGCAGTTTAGCAGCTGCTCTTTTAATCCGATGAATTTGTCTTGCAGTAACCTTCCTCATTATGCCTTTATCCGCACAAACCAATCTGTGTTCAGAATCAGCGACAAATATCTTTACAGTTCGATGATCACGCTTTCATGAAATATTTAATGTTTTCATACTTTGGCATTGCACTATTTTACACTTTTCTTCAAAAGAGAGATCCTTTTTCTTTCCCACATTGTTTGAAACCTGTGGCCTGCTTAATAATGTGGAACATCCTTCATAAGTAATTTTCCTTTAATTGGGCTCACCTGGCAAACTAATAATCACAGGTGTCTGAGATTGATTTCAGTGATCCAGAGCCCAGAGACTTACCTGGCTGGCTGTGCAAGACTAGCTAACTAATAACATGTAAATAGAGTAATTGACAAATACAGTTAGCGTCATATTTACTAGCCTAATACTAACTGATAACATGTAAATAGAGTAACTGACATATACAGTTAGTATCATATTTACAAATTAAATGACACACTGTACGCAGGAATACATACACGTTGTCTGTTGTCCGCTGAGCGGCAGGCTCTCTTTGGTCCCGCTCACAGAGTAGATGCTGATCACGTACACCGTCTCGGGGGTGAGCCCTGTCAACGTGAAATGGTTCCTGGTAGGTGGCAGCCTCTCATCCTTGGCCCTGCCTCCGCTGGCCATCTGATAGCGGATGTGATAGCCTGTGATGCGGGACTGTGGCGACACCCAGTGGACGGTGAAGGAATTGGTCATGACCTCAGAAAAGCGGAGGCCTTTAGGTGAGTCCAGGGCTAGAATAGGTGGGAGGAAGGATGGTTATGTCGATATATCGTGTATATTGCAGGTACTGCATATTGTTTTCACTCTTTCATGTAAATAATGTATTTAATGTATTTATTTGTAAGGGACCATGTGCAATTTTAAATATAAATATATCGTCTTAATCATCTGTTCATGTGACCAAAAAAACACTTACTGGCATGCGTTCAATATAATCTACTTTAGTAAACTTCCCACACAACCTAACCAGACACATGTAACCAGGGTTAGGATTTACTCACTTGTCCTCTGTGTGCCGATGATAGACAAACTGTCTCTCTGTTCATACACACACGCCACACTAATAACATATTCTGTGTCCGGCAGCAGGCCTGCAGACAGCGGAAGAAAACACAGAATGAATAAGAATGACGAGAATTAATACACGCGTGTGTAAAAACACAGGTGTAAGAATTGTTGTCCATTACTTACCTGTTAACACCACGTTATTGGTTGTGCCTCCCACCCTTTCTATGAGGCTATTTTCTTCGTCATCAACAGGGTGGTACCTAATGGAAGAAAAGTGCATTTTTGCATTGTCGCATATTTATTTGTGCTCACAAAAAAAAAGAAAAACAGTAATAAAACCGAGGTGAACAAATCGGGTCCAGATAATAAACACCCTAACAAGGTATCCACTAAAAAAGGTGATTTCTCTTCCCCTGCTGGACAGCTGTGGTAGTGCAAGCAATCAAGCAGCAAATACCTGGTCAGTGTTATTCCACTATCTAGAATGAGTGTCCATAGTCGTCATACCTGATGAGAAAGCTGCTGATGTCTGCAACATTAGGGACGCTGGGGGAGACCCAGTTGACCTCTATGGTGTCTGGTCCCACCTGGCCAAACTCCAGATCGGTAGGGGATGGTACGGCTACAGGAGCAGGAACAGATAGATGTTGTTGATGTTATGTGGGAGAGAATGGGGAGAGGACAAGGACGTCTGAAGGGCGTAAAGACAACGGACAAGAATGAAAAGGAACGGCTGACAGGCATGAAAAGGAAAGTGATGACATCATCGTCCAAACAGAACAATGTGTGTGTCTGTCTCTGCTTGTGCTCTACACGTGTGCATTCACCCCACTCCTGCTGGTTTATAGCATCTTAAAACGCCCCAGAACAAACACTGTTTCCATTAGGGGCCAAAATAAACCCCAGGTGATAACATCTCCCAACTAAAGCCATGTGCTCAGCAGAAACACACACACACGCACACAGACACGCATGCACACACACACGCACGCACTAACAGCAATGTAACATAATTTAACTCTGCTTGTGTCAAGAAAGAAAAGACAAGAAATGAAACCTATGCAACGCTAACGCGCCTGCGCTTGTGTTAGCGCTAGCATCAAAGCGTTTACCGGTCTGCTGCGTTACGGTGGTGGGCAGGCTCTCGCCCGTCTCCGTCACGGTGAACACGCTGATGTCGTAGTCGATGCCGGGCTCCAGGCCGTGCACCGTGAAGTAGCCCCTGGTCGGCTCCAGCAGGGTCTCGAAGATGGGTATGCTCTCTCCGGCGGCCGCCACCGTCACGCGGTAGCCCGTGACGGACGTGGTGTTGTGCGGCGTCCAGCGCAGGCCGATGGTGGTGTCGCTCACGTCGACGAAACTCAGGTCGGTCAGCCGCGGGACGGCTGGGTAACGAGACAGAGAGACAAAGAGAGAGCGAGGGGGGGAGGGGGGGATGGAGAGAGACGGCGGGGACGGAGGGGGAAGCACCAAACAGTGGACGGACAAAGACGGCAGGACAGACAGACATGGAGGAGCAGTGGTCAAGGCGCGTTCTAGAACTTTCTTCCAGGCTGTGTGACATTCAGCGTATCACATCATTGGAAGGGAGCAAGCGTTAATACGGAGGCTGGTTACCCTGATATATTAGAAACCCATAGATTCCCATTCAATGACATCTAGTCAGTGGATGTGTATTATCCTTCAGCGTTAATATAAACTCAGGAAGCCATGTTGTGGTGTTGCAAAATAGACGCTCTAACAGGCGCGTTAGCAAGACGGTAACACAGAGTAAAGATATCATCATTAATCCATTTAATACATGTTTGGTGTGTTTGAATTATTTTCAATGTCAGTCATTTTCAACTGCCGTGAAAGACGGTAAATCTCGTCCTTTGTGGTTCACACACACACACACACACACACACACGCACACGCCTGGACCGCTACTAACCTGGTGTGATGGTGGTGGAGATGGGTTCACTCTCTATGTCGTCCTTGACAGTCACCACACTGATATTGTACTCCACCCCGGGACTGAGGTTCTCCAGGGTGCACGAGTTCTCACCCGCCTTCACAAACTCCTCCACGCTGTTCCCTTGCTGACCTTGCGTGGGTGTGCATGTCACTCTGTAGCCTGTGTTGTCTGAGAGAGAGAGAGAGAGAGAGAGAGAGAGAGAGAGAGAGAGAGAGAGAGAGAGAGAGAGAGATGGTGGTGAATACATCTTTAATAATATAAGACAACCTGATTTATGTCCAGCCGTCACACACAAACACACACAGTGTAATCTTGTATGCGCCTCTGTACCTGGTGTCTTGGCTCCGTTCCATTGCACGATGATATCGCCTGTGTCTGGGTGAGACTTCAGGTTGAGGTCGGTGGGAGGAGACAGAGCTGGAGGGGTGGATGAGGAGGTGGAGAGACAGAGGAGGAGAATGGGAAGCCAGGGAAAGGAAGGGGGTGAAGACATTAGAAAAGACAGACAAGTAAATCAATCCACAACTTTCATGAGAAACTAGCTCCAGTTTGCGTATGTTTTCATTCATTCCCACTTACGCGTGACAACATGGCGAGTGATGGTGGAGTCTTGTTCATGCCCGTTGATGATTGGCTGAACACTGTAAGTGTACTCCACCCCCGGGGTCAGGCCAGAAATAAAGATACTTCCCGAGTCAGATACCACGTCTCTTGGGGCTTCACCCCCCTGACTGGGCCGCACAGTCAACTGAAGAGAGAAGAGGGAGGGAGAAGAGTGAATGAGAGAACGATGGAATTACAAATAAGAAAAACTCACAAAAAGAATGAAAGAGCCCATAAAGCCCATTGGATAGTCCGGGCGTGGGCCCAGGCATTTAGATGAAATGGATGAAATGTTGCTACCAAAAAGACGCATTTTAATTTAAAAAATTGATTTGGCCTTCCTGTAATGTTGGAGAAGTGTCACTTATGCCCCTCTGGTTCTCACCCCTTGATAATTTCACATATTATACGTAATACATCACAAAGAACAGTCTGCACACAGAGGTTGAGCCATACCTTGTATTGGACACGTGGTGTTGGAGTCCAGGAGATTATGATGGAGGTATTGGTTACATCTGTGCTGAAAGGAGGCGCGTTACCCAGGGGAGGGTCTAGAGAAGGACACAAGGTCAAATTTTGATTAATCGTGGTGCTGGGAAAGATATCATATTTAAGCAGAAAAGAAGTAAGGGAGGGGTAACAATCAGAGTTTATGATAATATATCAAATGAGAAAAGAGCATAGAACTGAATTAGATATTAATACTTTATTTGGCCAAACGCTAAAGGTGTATAATATGTTTTAATACGTTTTAGTGACTGACGTATAGCTAAATATAATGTAGCATAATATTTAGCTTTGTGCGGTGTAGTTAGCAGCTCAGTCTCACACAACGTTAACTGGGACACTCACTGGTTGTGAACATGGCCTCTTGGCCCTCGCTCAGCACGGTGCCCTGCTCGGTGTGCAGCCTGACATAATAGTCCGTGTCAGCCTTCAGATTCAGCAGGGTGTACTGCGTGAGCCTCGCAGGGAGCCGTAGTTGCTTGGGGGCGGAGCCCTCCACGGTGAGGAACAGACGGTAGCCGGAGAACATGCCGCGGGGGGCGGACCACAGCATCAGGGCACTGTCCTCCGTCACATTGGTGAAGTGGATGTTGGACGGAGTGTCAGGCTCTGAAGGGTGTGTGGATTGGAAAGAGTTAACACTACTGACGCCTTGAGGGAGAACGCACACCATTAATGAATCGTTAATGAATAGCCACGGTGGTTCAAGCTCACTTTGTTTCAATAGCAGCCTTTTATAACGCTGGTTTCCAGATGAGAACCAGAGTGGTCACATGACAAACCTTAAAGATGATTACATATTTTCTATGTAAATATATAGTGGCGAAATTGCATGATGAGCAGAGAATGATGAATTACATCACATTACCTCTGTGTGTTGTAATCTGAGCTCCTCTATTCTTTGTTTACATAGCTGGCCGTGCATGCATGAATGTTAGTGCATGTGTGTTGCCCACACATCATTTGTTTATGTCTGAGATGCTGGTGAGTTGGATGCTGGTGAGACAGAATCTAGTGGCAGAATGTCATATACGTAGAACCACTAATCTAAAGCGGAATGGGCAGCAGAAGACTACAGAGGTACTCACTCCACCAGTGGTTTAGGTAAAATGTTTAGCTACTAAAGTGGTCACTGAGTGTAGATTATACAGTAAAACATACAGTACAGTATAGTATGTGTACAATATATTATAAGCAAGAATATGCTGTATGATATGAAGGCGTAACAAGGTAACAATTAAGGTAATATTGCTGTGGGTCAACCACACTAAAATAATGGTATGATAAAGCAATAAAATGGTGTCCATTTTGCATTGTGTTTATTCCATCATTTATATGTCTGGGTTTGTGCATGTACTGCAGTACCTATGTACTTGTGTGAGTGTGCCATACTCACTGGTAGTATGCTCTGCAACCAGTGGCAGGCTCTCCACTCCATCTCGGATGGCGTAGACATTGAAACGGTACAGAGTTCCTGGCTGGAGGTATGTCACTTCCATGTAGGTGTTCTGACTGGTGGGCAACGTCATCTCCGTCTGGGATGTGCCGCTCTCATCTACGGGGCTGGCCGTCACCCGGTAGCCTGACACAACGCCCGTGGGCCCAGTCCAGGCCAGGGTGATCTTATAGTCCGTCACCTCGTAGAACTGAAGTTCGGTGGGCGAGGCCACTTTCTCTGCAGACAGGAAACAACCCCATAGGTTAGTAAATTCACTTTAAAAATGACACAGTGGGCAGAGAAGGGAGACAGGTAATCGAGAAGGCTTGAACCCCTCCTGACCAAGTGTCGAGGTGACCCTGAGCAAGACACCAGACACTGCTCCTGGTGGTTGAATGGCACATTGCATGGCTGACACCACCAGTGTGTATGAATGTGAGTGTTAATGGGTGAATCATGCAGAGCTTCGAGTGTCCTGAAGGTAATAAAAGCCCTATATAAAAGCAGGCCATTTGCGATGTATGAAGCCACCATGCAAAACAGGTCAACAATCAAACAGCCAAGCTAATGCTTGTGGCATGAACTGACACGCTTTAGATTGACAAAATAAACACACATTAAATGTATTGTCAGCTATTGCAAGCTAATTGCAAGCTAATTGCAAGCTAATACACGTTTTGTCAAATTCACCAAATATTTCCTTGCATGTCGCTAGCTTACCTGTTTTGAAAAAATGATCAGGTACACAGCACTGGCTCCGTAAATAGAAACATAAACAAAGCCGTAGTATACACTTTGCTTCACAGTGTGTTTCGATGTGTGGAGCAGCGGCGTGGAGGGCATGACATGGAGTGATATTGTTTTGATTTTGATCATGACTAACCCTGCCTTTAAGTGAGGAAAGGGAAATACGATAAGGAGGACAAACGACAGCCCAAGTCAACACACAGACATTTAGTTGACAGAGCAGGACCAAGTAAACAGTACAACATGAAAAAGACGAGCAAGGTGAAGCGGGTTCACATAAATGCTAAGAGACAGTAAGGTATATAATAGACAGGTGGGTACTAATGTCTATGCCGTGACACAGTGCACATTACAGTGAGGCCGGGCAGGGGTTTGAGATGACATCATGTGACTTCAACACAGACAATTATGTGGCAAGGGAGGAATGCATATAAATATAAATATAAATATATAATATATAAGTATATATATAAGTATATATAAAAGTATATAAAAAATAAATAATATAAAAGTAGCATGTGTTTGTGTGCAAGAGGAAAAGTCAATGTATGTAAATGTAATACACTGTCATGACAACATTTTCAGTACACCCCTAGTACAAATAGAGACAAATACAGTATGTTGGTGATAAACACAGAACACAGCAATATCAGGGTGGAAGAGGACAGATATTGGCATGGGGAAATGGCAATTCATGGCAAAGAGGAATAGGAAAACGAGCGGGGTTAGAGAGGGCTGTAAAGATGGGTCTACAGCACACTACACATTTCTTTGGCCTAAGCTTTCTACTCTGTGTGTAATCTGTGTATTTCAGCCAACAGCCGTAAGATAGCAGAAGCTTTGCGTCTTTCTCCAACGATCGCAGGACACTTGCTTAGGTCATATATCTTTAGGCACGTCATTAAAGATATACAAACAAACACAGGCACACACTAGACGCATTTCACGGTCCCATGCGACTACACAGTGAACACGCACATACACACGCACACACGCACACACACACAAGTTTCCAACATCTGCTCCATTTGTCTGACAGCATGTCAGCTCTGGAGTAATGGACTGCTTTACATAATGCCAGTCACGCAGAGAAACTGTTTCTATTACAATTGATTGATACATCATTAGACACATGCTGATGGCTGGTATATTGTCTGTAGTTTGTCAAGTGGAGTCTTTATCAGCAGTACAGTACATCTTATGTTCCACTATCACAGTCACGCCCTGGCAAGTTGTCTCAGCATACAGTCAGTATTCTGGGCTGCGTTGGGAAAATTAAAACAGAAACAGGTGGTAATAGGACCCGTGTGCGAGTTAGCTGTGCACGTGTGAAAGCTAATAAAGGCTTGTAGTAGTAAGTGCGTGTGCTTCTTACAGACTCACACGTTAGGTGCACTGTCATTTATAACGAGAAGACAGCGTTTGGGAATGCTTTTTTAATGACTAAGCTGAAATTCAAGATAAGCCTATGTAGGAAACCTAAACAAAATGTTCTCTTAATTTATATTATGAAAGAACCAATATAGATATAGTAAACACTGTCAGTGTCTGAGAGTAAAGACAAAGCTACAATATACTTGGCCACGTTATGCTATGCACAATCATTTCAGAGCCTACAAGAATACAAAGTAGAATGCAAAGACAGAAACACGTATGGTATAGTCATTTCTCCAAACCGCCCAAAGACAACCAGCATTGTTCAGCCACACAATAGTTTATAGGTCCCAGTTAGTCCACAGGCACACATGTTCGTACCTGGCAGTGGGTCTCCAGCAGTGTTGACCTGCACAAAGATGGGCTCACTCTCCAGGCTGTCTTCCACAGCGTAGATGCTGATGTTATACAACAAGCCAGGAAGCAGGTCGCTCAGGGTCACAGAGGTCGCAGTGTTGGGCAGGGTCAGCTCCGTGCTCTCACCTTCTAAGGACGGTGTATACACCACGCGGTATCCTGCCAGAGAGAGGGAGAGGGAGAGAGATAAGTCAAGCTAGTGAGCTAGTTAGATCTAATGGTCAGATTGACTATCAGCCATGCGTAGGCAAGCTTGCCAAAAAAGGCATGCTGTAACACACCCGTGATAGGAGCAAGTGGTTTGTCCCAGGTGATCACAATGGACGTTTCTTCAATTTCTTCCACCTCGTGGTCTATCGGGGCGTCGGGCGCTGTGAGGAGAGAGAGAGCCTTGTTCATTTGTGTTGATTGTCTCGACCGTTTGCTTATTCTCCGCCCTGCGTGTGGCTGCGCTCACCGGTCGTCTGTGAGGTAGTGAGAATGAGGTTGTCGCCGCTGTCGGTGACCTCGTACACGTTGACGTTGTACTTCCGTCCGGGGAGCAGCTCGCTGATGTTCACCGAGGTAGTTGTGCGAGGCAGGTCTGAAGATGGAGCACGTTCATATTGCATGGGTCAACACCGTTTCGCACCCTCTCATGATCACTACAGCCTGACAATAGGCTTGGGATCTCTAAGCAACGGAAAGTGGTACTGCACCCTGTCTCTGAGCCTGACTCCACCCACTACACAACTTTGACAAATGCTTAAGGAGGTGGGGGAGGGGAGGGGTTGATCCGAATTTGACGACGTATGAGCGGATATAGTGTATTGTTGAAAACCAGCCAGGTCCTGGGGTGATATTTAACAGATATAATGTGTAGATGCGCTTTCTGCCCGTGAAATGATCTTCATAAAAACGGGAATTTTGTAAATATTATACATGATGTGTCTTTTCACACTTCGAACCTATTACATGGTTTACAGCTTAAAAACAAAAAACAAAAAACTTTTAGGGTGTAAAAACATAAAACAAAAACAACTTCACTTTGTAGATTGTGTACTGACAAATATTAATGTAGACAACTCTCCCGGCAGAGATGACACACACACACACACACACACACACACACACTAGTGTCATTCATGTAAATATGTTTATGCGTGTTTCTGGAAGCTCATTATGCATACATGTGCAGCATGTCTTTTATGTGTCCTTTCCTCTCATCTCTAAATTCAGACTGTGTGTGTGTGTGCATGCGCGCGCACTCACCAACCACTATGGGCTCTCCCGTGCTCTGCCCCTGTTCCGTGAGCTCGTACTCCACTCTGAAGCCAGACACGGTGTCAGAGGCAGACACCCAGGAGATGACGAAGCTACTGGAGGTAATCTCCGTCACAGACTCAGAGGTGTCAACTACTGGAGGAGGAGCGGTGGTCTCTCCTTCTGACGTAGCCACTGAAGACACAGGGTTTAGTTTAAGGCTAGCAGGGAATAATCACACCTTGAATTACAGATACAACATTACAACATTAACATAAAGATAAAGCCCAACTAGGCCTGTTTACACTGTATCTAGAAAGCCTTCATGTTATTGTAGTAGTTATTTATTGTTTACAGTCAAGTGAAGCGTGAGGCGAGAAGCGAAACGAAAAGTCCATAATGGTTCCTCACATGATCCGTAGACAGTGGAGAAGTCGAAGCTTGTGACCTCTCTCTGTCCAAACCTCAGCACACTGATCAGCTGACCCTCGTAGGTAATGCCGGGCTTCAGGCCAGAGATGGTGTAGGAGTTGAGATGGCCAGGGATGATCACCTCCCTCCACTGGATGTGAGTGTTTTTCTGTGCATGCAACAGCAGAGAGGGTTTATTTGAAGTGTGTACGATAACAACTGGTTAGATTTTAAAACCTCTCAGATTGTCATGATGACAATGACACAGGTGACGTGGCAAACTGGTGGCCCCTCTGGCCGTGTGATGCAATGGCATTTAATTTTGCATCACTCGCTTAAAATATGAATATGTAAATGACTGAATGCAGTTAGTGCTATCATTCAAACTACAACATAAACCACATATTAAGTGTATTTGATGTAAAAACAATGCTGATTGACTTATGCCCTGCAGAAGGCAGAGCTGCACTGATGTGGAGGAGTCAGGTTTACCGGTCTCCACTTGAGGATGTACTGGGTGATGTGAGCAGATGATGGGGCATTCCACTGGATAGGGTGAGAGTTGGGCTGGTTGCCAGACTCTGTTATGATCACCTGTACAGGACGCTGGCCACCTGAAATAAGAGAAACGAGACCAATTAGGCTCAAGATACAGTACAGTACATAGGGTCATAATATACCGTAGTTATGAAGCTGCACTTTTCTATAGGTCAATAATCTTCATTGAGCAACACCAGCATTTACAATGTCTGTCTGACAACACGTTACTGAACAGAACAAGGCAGTTGGATAGCAAAAGATGAACAACTAACACACTTATGCAACATTCCAGTCAAGGTTTTAACAGTTAGAAGGGAAAAAGGTATCTCCTTTTCCCACCACTCCACAAGCTTGTCCCATTTTTGCTTTCTGTATGAAAAAAATATAATTGAATTATCTTGGAACTTTAACACGTCACCATTGATATAAAAGTCACATATATGACATATTGGATGAAAATGTGTATTTTCATACTATGTATGTTTTTTCCACATTCGTCTTCACAAATCTTTGCATTTTTGAAGACATATCTGCATTCTCTAAAATTAATCTCAGAGAATCCTTTGCGAGAATGCTGAACTGAACAATCAAACAACATCAACAGATGTCATATGGCAAACAGACTACTGAAATAAGCCATGCTGATAGAATCGGGCACAGTAGCTTCTATAAAGAAACGGAGGTTTTCAAACCGCTTTTCTAAATAGCAGAGCTATAATCAAAGTTTCTGAGCAAGTGGATTGGTTAACCAAAAGTCGCTAGAAGATCAGGCCTCAAAAACAATCTGGGACCAATTACTGAATATTACAGGCCCACGGGCCACTGGATTAGATTGAATCAGATGTGATACGCACATACAAAAGGGTACACGCTTGCATGTGTATTCAGAAGCATGCACACAAACACACAAAGGCGAGCACAATAAACACACATCTGCATTTAAAGCGAGCTAGCATAGACAAATGGATGCAAACAAAACCGGGCACCTCGGGAATCAAAACTAAGATAATTTGTTAAAATACAGTTTCTGTCAGGAACAAATATAAGCAGACATGGCAAAGAAAACATTAAATTACTTCCCCATGTCGTCCAGCTCTGTTTGGGAACAAATGGTAGGAATTCTCAACAACACAAGAAATAAATCCTATACACGTGTTGCCTTTTATGGTCTTTTATGGCTTTTTACCCAGTTAGAAAACTGACTTGGGGGTTGTAGCTGCCTCATACTGCCCTTAAATCTACTATATGCGCACACACACACACACATGCACCAAATTCACAGCTGGATGCTATTACAGCCAGCTATGTCAGACCGATGTCCTACATTTTGACCACATTTTGTATCACACGTCAACCTGTTTTAGCTGCTCTCGTAAAGCAGCAATTTCTTCTGAAAGGCTTCTGGAAGCTTACAGTAGGTTTGTGTTAACAATAACACTGAAAACCATTCATCACCTTGTGCTAATGTTGGAAATACAGTATAATAAAGTCAACAATAAACCTCACATAGGTCAGTGTAGATGAAAAGTCTAAAACATCCTTGCTTGGTTTTGTACAAACCCACCTCAAACATCATATCTAAGGAAAAGCTATAAGTAAATATTAACCCATTTTAAAGAATAAGCTAAAAGAAGAATTTCTAAAAAACAATGGATGGAAAGAATACCCCTGCACATCTGAAGACATTTTGTGGAGCACAGAGAGGTAGGCTGTATTAACACAGAATGCAGAACTCAGTAACGTTCAGTTACGTAAACTGAAGGAAACTCTCACGGGATTTAGCTCCTCTAACACAAACACCATTCCCCTTCTCTGTCCCACTGAAACAAAGTCTCAAAGATAATGAATGGATTTGTTGCTCAAATCAAATATTGCTTTTAATGTTCTGTGGATAGCATGAACCAGTGTGTTTATGCCTGCGTTGGTGGGTTTGTGTGCGCATGTGTGCTGAGCTGTTTTGCACAGCTGTGGCAATAAGAGAAGGCGCCGCATGCTACCAAGAACAAAGGCTCAGGATAGAGGGTGTATTTGTAAAAGAGGAAATCACACCCCCTCCCCTCTCCCCGTCTGGTTCACATCAAAGTCAAGGACCTTTTTTTTCAAGGTAACATGAACAAAGATATTTCACTAGTTTGAGAATAATTTGTAATGTGATCTTATTTTACTTTTGTTACCGTGTGTGTTTGTGTGTGTATTCCTGAAAATGTTTGTGTGACTTTACCAGGATAGGTTTTTTGGGGGTCGCAGCCGAGCTCTCCGAGACTGTTGCCATAGCAATAGCACTTGTACATGATTCCGTTGATGACCTTTTCCCACGACTCCCCGATCTGGTAGAAGGCTTTGGTCTCCGGCTCCTGACACTGGTCTGGACATGACCACGTTAGAACCATTAATATGGGGAACAAAGTATTCTTCCCCATTTCCTTCCCCATGGAATAGCCCCATAGAGCAGCCTCATGGACCAGTAGCCTCACAAGATGATGCTAATCTTGTGAGCTCCAATTTCATTTAGGTCTATCAGTCTGGATGCCCTCAATGCAAAAGCGTTTAGAGAACAATCGAGCCAATCAGCGGCTAGCTAGGTTTTGCCAAGATGTCAACAGCATACCTCATACGTTCCAGTTTCCACTGGTGCTGTAGCTGATTTTAAACATTCATTCCTACAAAGGTAGGTAGTCCAGTCATATGTAAGGATGTTTGATTTAAATGAATTAGCACCTTTATGACAAACACTTTTGAATTGAGGGCTTCCAGAATACACATTACAGATGATGGCGTCAAACTAGCTAGCTAGATCAGGATGGTATTACAGGATTCCCCCACATGCAATGTTAATATAGCAGGAGAGAATGCACAACGGTCCAATTCAATATAAAACGAGCGACATGCAAACCCACCAATGGCATCACACTTCCAGCGGCCGCGCCCCTGTCCAAAGCAAGTGCAGTTCATCTTGTAGCCTTCCTCGTGTTGTTTCAAGAAGGTCTGGTTCACCTCGTAGGTCAGGCCGTCCACAATGCACTGGTCTGGGTGGGTGAATGAAACGCCACACGCAAACACATATGATGCGAGGCCCTCACAAATGTATGACTAAATGTCAATAAATTAATTTAGAAATAACATATGACTTAATTAAGCTCTTTGCAGGTTGTCCAAAAAGACTTGACTCACATTTAAAGCTAATTAGTACATATGTATGTTCTTCTGAATAGCGCAGGTGGGGTTTCATCTGAGAATTTGCTCGTATAAAGGGTTGCTGTGGTCAGGTGTGACCTTTCACCTTTAATCTGAGAGCAGGGTATACATATCTCTCTTTCTCTCATTCACAGTCACCCCCCACCCCTCTCTCTCTCTCTCCTACGCAAACACACACACACCTTTAAGTTGGGAATAGGCAACACAACTCCATTCTCCACGTCCATTGCCGACACAGGTGCATCGCATCATGTGACCCAACACATCGTGGACTTTGTCCCACTGGTTTCCAACGCGGTACATAACCCCCTCACTGGTCGTGCACACTTCCTCGTGGGCTAAAGTATACACAAGCACAAACACACACACAATCAGGTATATAGAAAATATATGAATATTAAGCAGCCTTACAAAAAGTAACCGGTAAAGATGGGATGGAAGAGAACAGTTTGAGTAATGACATGCACTATATTCTTTGTTTTATATAATGCCAGTAAGCTTCCCTGTACATTTAACATACACAATATGAATAGAAACACAGGCACTCCAAGACACACACACACACTTGTGTTATTCTAGAAGTTTGTAGGCTGTATTTCCTCTTGGTGATCATTGATTGTACCCTACTATTAGTAAACCTGTATTTTGAGATACCACGACCACCTGTGTGTCTTTATAAAGGACGATTCCCCTGGAATAAACACCAGAAACAGATGTGTCTGTGTGTGCGTGTGTGTGTGTGTTCTCCATAAGTTAGCAACTAATTAAAAGGAGATGAGCAGTTTGTATGTGGACAGAAGTGTTGTGTCAGGCCGTGGTACAAGCATAGACTTGTCAGTGAGAGAGAGAGTAGGAGAGTGTGTGTGTGCGTGTGTGTGGGAGTGCATGGAGGGCAGAGCCAGCTGTCCTGGACTCCAACCAAGGCAGAATCTGGACTAAAGCCAGCAACTGGTTTGTAGGACTGGAACTATTCTGGCTGGCACCAAATGTATGGCCAAGGCTTTGGCAGGACTAGGGAAGCTATAGTCATTTGGTTTAAGATTAGTAGAGAAAGCCATTTAGCATTTGAGGGTTTAAGATTAACCAAATATATTTTACTGTAGCATTAGACATCTGAATGGTATTACTACTATAAATCCTACATAATTAGAACAGCATCTGGAGAAATGTATACAAGCACAGAATTGGTA
>JAODUK010046471.1:0-5000 GCA_027564635.1 Typhlichthys eigenmanni
CTCTCTCTCCCCCTCTCGCCCCGTCTCTCTCTCTCTCTCTCTCGCTCTCTCTCTCTCTCTCGCTCTCCCCCTCTCTCTCTCAGGTGGCCAAGGTGGAGTACGTGCGCAGGCGTCCCAAACTGCGGGAGGTGCATGTGAAGCTGGAGGAACACCTGGAGTGCACGTGCACCAATAAACAACACACCCGGCAACACTCTGACACAGACAATGGTCAGTTTACACCGGTGTGTGTGTGTGTGTGTGTGTGTGTGTGTGTGTGTGTGATAGTACAGTGTCAGACAGATTAACGCTTCTCTCTATTTGAGGGTGAAATGTGTGTGTGTGTGTGTTAGTACAGTGTCTGTTAGCATGTTAGTGTCACACAGATGAATGCGTGTCTCCATTTCAGTGTGAAATGCTTGTGTCCATGAGCATGCATGCGTGTGTGTGTGTGCGCGTGCATAAGGCGGAGATGAACTGTGTCCTCCTTTCCTCTCTCTCTCCACAGGCATCAAGTGAAGTGAGGAAGATTCTACATGAGCAGTGTTTCACAGAGGCCCTGTAGGACTGAACGTGTAGGCTACAGTATGTTTCTTGTTCTGGCATTGCATCTTTTTCAAATGCAATGTAATACGTTTCCTGTCCTTTATAGTATTTGGCTGGGAATATTTTGAGTGAGCAGTCAGGTGGTTTACAGTACGAAGAATTCTTCAGTGGAAAATCATCCTTGGCTGTGATTGGACAGTTGGCGCTGGCCAAACGTTTGTTGAATGCTGAGACATTGGAGGATTGCAAACGCTACTTGACAATTTTGGATTATAAACCACTCGGAAGATTATTTATATGGACATTGACTGCGATTATGCTTTGTACATAAAGATTTACTTTTCCACTCCAAATGATACATGTGCACACACACACACTCTCTTATTTTTGTAACCCCCTTTTTCTCAACGTCAATTTCTATCTTTGACATAGTATCTGTGTATTGGATAGAGACAACTCTTTGTAAATGTAACTGACACTAATAAACTATTTATATCTAAAACTTGATTGTTCAGCTTTCTATTTTATTTGTACTGCTACAATTCAAGTCTGTTTTCCTGCCACACCATGGTATGGTTCAATGCAAGTGCAAACCTAATCAAACAAAACCTGTGTAGTAGCTCACAGTTTACACTAAAATACCATCACATATCATGTCAAGTGATATGATAAGATCAAGAAGAAAGAAAGGGAAGGGGAAACCATCACACTACAATGCATTTGGTTCTCTCTTTTCATAACATTTTTAATAAAATAAAAAATAAAAAAAATAAATAAAAGTGTTGTTAGCTTTGTTAGTACATTTCCTAACTGTCTGCACCAAGAGCTGATTGGCTGTCACTCCTCTTTACTCATCCTATCACAGAGCTCCTGTGCCTTCACTGAGATGTACCCCGCCCCCAATAATTGCCCACAATTCCCTGGACAGTATTGTTTCAGACATACACAGTTTCCACAGAACATCAACAGCAGCTACAGCAGTTCTTCATGTTGTGGTCCAGACCATAACTGCTGTGTCATTACTGCATTTTGCACAGAGAAAACCGTGTTGGGGAGATTGTACAACACGTTATGATTGTCTTTTTTTTTAATGGCTTGCTCGTTATGTTACAGTTTTTTTTCAATTGCTTACACGCGAAAATCTTATATAACACGCAGTTAGTGAAACCTTCCACTTGGGGAGCAAAACCACAGCCCAGATCTGCACAACTACTGTATAAGCACATTCTCAGCCTCACACTTTTTGCAAAACACTACACACAGTGATTTGCAAAATACTAAACACACACAATCTACATTAGACAGAAATAGAACACAATGTCACTTCTTCAAAGCATTGCCGTCCAAAATACCACACATATGAAACAATTGATCAAACCCGCCAATCAGGTGAACAGACACTTATGTGCTAAACTCTAAACTCACCAATCAGCCATAAGCACTATGAAAAGTCAACTGGTGAGTTTACCTTCTGCAACATAAATGAAAAGTAACATTTTACAGTTTACTGTAAGATGAAGAAAAAAACTTAATTGGTCACAGATCTACAGTATTTAAACATGGTGGTAATATCACAATGTTGCATCATGCAGAATGGGGCCCTATAACATAGGTTATTACAACAGGTCCTGACAACTTACAGTACAAAATGTGAATATAGTGTGGGCCACTACATACTCCTTGTCAGGGTACCCCTCAATCAAGCCATGGAGAAGGTGTGTGACCAAACTGATGCAGGGTCTGTGCATTGCAAGGATGGATTCCCCATCCAAGAAAAGTTTTTCCTAACTGTCTTGTGAGAGAGGACATACCTGTGATTTGAACGAAATGCTAAGGGCAGATCCATCTAGGCAAAGAATTTATGCTGTTTTTTTATTTTTACGATAATTTATTCTTTCTTTCGTTTTTGTTGTGTTTACAATGTACTATATTCTATTTCCAGTAGTATATTTTCTGTTCTAATTTCCAGTACTACAGGTAAATGTAACCTTTGGAAATGCATTGATGTAATGTCTGATTTTACATTGTGGTGAGGAATATATTTGTGCAGTACTAGTGTTTTTTATTTGATCAAAATATACATGTACTTGACCAATAGCTCTGATAAAAATCAAACCTAGACTATACAGTATCATTATAAAAGAACAAATGTTTATAGTGTTGTAGATTGAGCACAGCAGTGTCTAACTGGTTCAAACATGAACCATGTGTGTGCCATACGATGACAAAATGTGTTTTTTACAAATGATTGTGTAGTTTTGAATGAAGTGTTTCATTTAGCAAAATTGAAAGTGTTCTGCTACTCGTGTGTACGGTTGTGTGAATTGTGTGTATTGTTTTGACAAAAGCAGCACTGTTTTCAAAACGTGTTTAAGCAATCGAAAAAAACTGTAGTACAATCCGTATCCAAACCAAAGCCACTGGGCCAAACCCCATGTCCATGCTGCTCCAGACCCAACGAGCTCCCCCAGAAACTGCTGTCTCAATGTTGTTCCTGTTGGCATCTCTCAGCTCTGTAGCCTACTTCATATGTCAAAATGCTAATTAGCACACTGCGCACTAAGCAACACGGCTAACTTCATTCACAACTAACAAAGAATAAATACATCGGTGAGGCAGACAGAGGGAGCTCCGTTATGCTAACTTGAGGTTGTGTTGTGCAACTCACTCTGCCAGTGTATTGCTCTTGGAAGACTTTGTACAAACCATTGGCCAGCAGTGTAAACAGTGGCTACTTAATGTAAATAAAGCATTTTCATAATGCTGCCACAAGAAATTATACAAAAGAAAGAGTTAGAGAGAAAGAGTTGTGGTTAAATTGTGTTTTGTTTCAGTCATGTAACTGGCCTGAGTGAGCACTGAAAAGAGAAATGTACATGTATGTGCTGGCATAAAGAAAAGGTGTGTGTGTGTGTTTGGGGGGGGGGGGGGGGTATTAAAATTTGTGACAAAGAGAATGTACATTGTACAGTGTGTATATGCATTTTTTTGTATTATTATTATTTATTTGACCTTTATTTTTCTAGGCGATGTCAGATAAGAACAAATTCTTATTTACAATGAAGGCCTATAGGAAATATGTCTCTTGTGTAGAAGAGAATTGGGAAGAAAGAAAAGAAAAACATTTATATTTATAGAAGTAATATAAAATGTGGCAGAGAACCATTGCGAACTCCTCCACCTCCATTATAGCTGTTAAGCAGATTAGCGATAGACCCAGCTCACATGGTGACTGTTCCACAGACCATAAGCACAGCCTGGTCTTAGCCACAGATCTCAGGTCAGACTACCAAACCCATGTTAATCGCCTTAAACAATTACATCTGATTCTGCAGTCACAGTCTTCTCGCTCTCTCTCCCTCCCTCTCTCTCTCTCGCTCTCTCTCCCTCCCCCCATCTCTCTCCTTGCATCCTACATCTCTCTCTTCATATTTCTCTCTATGCAAATGTAAGAACAGCCTGTTCCTCTTAAATATTTCCTGTGTTTTGCATCAGAATTACAGATTTTACTACCAACCCTATACATGAACAAGTATATGTGCACTCTCTGCACACACACACACACACACACACACATTATCATGATATTAAAATTCATAATATCATGATATTCTATAAAAAAATACCTCTCCAGTGCATTTTATATATATATATATTATATATATTATCTCTCTCTCTCTCTCTCTCTCTCTCTCTCTCTCTCTCTCTCTCTCTCTTCCCTAGCCCCCCTCCCTCTGTCTCCATCTTTCATATTTCCCTCTGTGCATGTCTCCTTCTCTCTGTCCCTCTGTTCTTTGTCCCATGTAATCTCTAATTGGCAGTTTGTCTATCTATTGGCCATGACAGCCTGAATCCCATTCGTCCAGTGCTGACCTGATATTAATACAGCTTAATTGCCGTGATATATATACTTTACTGTTATCCCTTATGGACACAAAGCTTGTCTACCTAATACGGGTGGATCTGTCTCTATTTTAAGTCTTGCACATTTTACAGAACAAGCAGCCATAAATGGACATGATAGGGCAAAACAAATATATCCAGATGGGATAAAACAGGAATTCTTAACAAGCTGTGTGAAGAAATGCTTTAAGGTGTTGGAGCCCGGTCAGGAATGGCAGAATATGTCCTGCATGTTATACAGATTGGATATTGGGATAGCGGTGGTCTGGCATTACAGGGTCAAATATCCAAATGTATTGGTGGTTGAGTGTTAGGTTGTGGATTTACAGTACAGATCTAGATAATACATTAGCATTAGCCTGCCACTGGTGATGTAGAATCCTCATAGTTATTAAATAGTTGAAGTTTATGAAGTATATACTGTAGCTTTTAAAAGCTTTCTCTCACTGATAGCCATCTTTGTTAAAGTGTAACTGCACCCTAAAATGTTTTCTGAACTGTAAACAAAGTAATAGGATTGATCTGTGATGAGACACATCAATGCTGGTAAATATTGACACATTTCCCGTTAT
>JAODUK010046471.1:10000-19821 GCA_027564635.1 Typhlichthys eigenmanni
ATTACGAGATTGCTAAGTAGGTAAATTCTGCTACATGCAAGCTATCGCTTGCTAGCGCATAGAAAGCACGTCGCTCGAATCACTCAGGGCAAATGTAAAGCCACGTAAAGTTCCTGTGATGTTTCAGTTTACATTAGTCATTGTACAGTTATACATGTCGGCATTAGTTTTACAACCTTGACACACATCCTTTTACCAAGGATGCATCCAATGGTGACTTGTGTGTGAACTTGTCAGTGGAATATCCCAGAATGCATTTTGAATCAACAAGCGGCAATGGCAGTCGAGAAAACACACAACAATACTAGCTATACCATTCAAAATACTACTGTTATTGTGTCACGATATGCTGTTTTAATTAAGCGTTTTTGAAGCGAGAATATAGTTTTTTTGTGTTTGTAACAGCCACTGTACATACTGTAATGCGCACCGGTATTTTAATTTTACCTTTTAGAAGTTATCAAACATCAACATGCAAATGAAGACCTCAACATGCTCAACATTCATACATACGACATACAACTGTATTGTACTGTGTGTCAAAGACTATATGTATTTGTATAGAAAATAACCTGAGCATGGCATAACCCAAAACTACACAATATGATTCTGTGTCCTATTAACTATTTTAATGTAGACTCGGAAGTGCTGCCGACTGCGAGTAGTGACGACGCGACTGACCAGGTATATTTCACACAGCATCCGGCAGCAGAGCAGAGAGAGATATAATGGATGGTTCAAGTTAAAGGTAGTATGTACGATTTTCATCTAACCCTGTTTAGGGAAAGGGTTAAAATGCCTGAGGACAGTTTATGAGACAATGTGTCTTATATGTGGGTGGGTCATTCAAACCAAGAAATGGTCCCATCTTGCCAAAGGGGCAGTGTCAACACTGTCCATCTGGCAACAAGACATGGCTGGCACTTAGCTTGCTAGTGAATGGCTAATCCCTGTAAATGCTATGCCAAGGTTGCATGTGGCAAATGTAGTCCAGCGGTGGCACAGCTGCAGCTGTGACACATCTGCAGTAAATATGTTAAATTCTGGAGCCAACCTGGCCTTAGCACAAATACATTCACAGTTATGTTTGTGAAATCACAATTACAGACCATCCAATGCCTTGAGCTCGCTATTAAATGCTTGACAATGTCACGGAAAAAGTTGCGATTGCAAAGATGCGCTTCATATTTGCTACAAAACATTAGAAGTGGAAGCTACAGTTACTTAAATTATTTAGCAAATTAAAGATGTTCATGGGGACAAACAAATCCCAGATAAGCAAACTAATATAAACTGTGTACACCAGCATAAATAAAAACATTACAAAAATCAACCTTGTCCTCCAGTAGGCTACAGAAGGTAAGAGGCATATAATTACTACTAATAAAAACTACTGTATCTATATTTATTTACTCCTCTGTTCCATCCAATCACATGCAAAGTATTTAATTGACACCTATTGACACCACCTTGTGTTACCTTAAAGACAAACATTTTCATTTGAGAGTTACCAGACATTAGTTTGAAAACTATTGGACAGCCTTTATTTTAACCAATCAACTGTAATGTCGCTTCATCTAGCTCTACCAACATTGTTGGAACTACATTTTGAAACAAAGGTTTGACTTCTAGCTCATCGCTCTTAGCCAGCCCCTCCACTAGTCGCTGATTGGTCAGCCATCCAGAGCAAACGCTAATATAAACAATGTTTCCAGACTATAATCTCAGCAAAAATGCTGAGATTATATCTGATCTGAGAGCAATAGTCAGAGCCAAGATAGCAAAACAATCCTCCTGGACAAAGAAATAATAAATCAGTCATTTTGAAGCACATTAAAGGCCAAAATAAGAGACAAGGAAAGGAAGATGTTCTTTGGACATGACAGATCGATTTATGGAGGGATTGGTCGGGATTTCCGGGAGTCTGAGAGCGAAGAGCGATGCCGGGTTATACTGTAACTGAGTCTCGACACGCTCACACACATTGCCGTGCCTGGCACGCTAAACCCTCCACAGATGTGCACCTGGGATACATGCCGTCAATACTTACTACTAAAATACTCCAAACTCCTCTCCCCGGCCATTGTCCATTACTGCTATGTGTCTTCTCTTCCCCCAGAGGAGTGGAGAGGCCAACCATGGCAGATGGTTTTACACAAACAGGAAATTCTATTTCTTGTGTGAGCTTTAGCAATGAATAGTGGTATACCTGTCACTGCCAGTGCATTCCTGCAGTTAGTGCAGTAGCAGTCTTATGTGTAAGATACAACGAAAACTAATGATAACTGATGAATCATAAGATACAGCATGGAGGAAGATTATGCCTAATAATAATAATAATAATAATAATAATAATAATAATAAATTACATTTCCAAGCGCCCTTGGAACCCAAGGACACTGTACATCAAAGTTCAAACAAAAAACAGTAATCACATAACCAAGCCATGATTGTGAGTCTGTTTTTAAAAACTATTAAGAGTCAGAGTTGCGGGTTTCAGCAGGGAGAGAGTTCCACAGTTAAGCGGCAGCAACACTGAATGCTCGGTCCCGCATGTCTTTATTTCAGGACAGTGAGCAGTCCAGAGTTTCTGGAGCAGAGACCACAAGATGAGATGTTTGAGTGAATGTGGTTGAAGAGGGTAGAGGGTGCTACAGGCTATGAAGGGCCTTGTACTGTAGGTGAGAAGCAGGATCTTGTAGTGAATGTGGAACTAGTGACATATGAACGTATTCTTCATACATTTGGGCATCACCAGCATGTTCTGCCCATACATTTTTTATCATCAGCATCATCGCGTATCTTTTAAACACCATGAGCCATAATCACTTTTCTCAAATCAGTTAATTATCAGTTAGATAGTTAGTTAGTTAGTTAGTTAGTTAGTTAGTTAATCAATTATTAATTTATTTTTTACTCTTTTTTATTAAAAGAAGAAGGGGGGAAAAGGGAATACATTACAAATGTTGAGCATTCATTTGGGAAGTATTTTATTTTCACCTGTTTACTTTTCAAGCAGCAACCATGGGTATAGCAGACCATTTGTAGTCCTGACACAAAGGGCAGGACAGAAGTGTCAAAAAGATCGACAGACAGGACACTGCTGTCAGACTCTTTTATACCATTTCCATTCATCACAGGCTGCTGAGCTGTGAGAAGGCCTTAACCGGAGCAACATAGTCAAGTGCCTGTATACGATTACAGCTACCTGTTGACAAAACAAGGCAGAGAAAGTAACATCCTGCCATGTCCAGTGTCTTCAACTGTGTTTTGCCTCCTCCCCTCGACACACGTCTTTCAACCCTCGCTCACTCCCCTGCTAATGGAGTCAGTCAAGACGTGGAGGTTTGTGGGGGGGGGAAAGGGCAGAAAAAATCTGTACATAACCCAAATAAAGGCTTTATTAGTTCTAGTGGTGAGTCGTAGTGATGATGTGGCTTCATTGTTTGTTTTAATTCAGTTATTGAAATAACTGAACCTGTTAAGTTTACTGTAGTTAGCTTAGTTAGTTAGCAAAGCCCTGACCTCAGATGAAGTCAAGCCAGAGGCCGTGCTATGGTGGGCCGCTACCCTGCACAACTACAACACCTGAGGGAATGAGTGGTAAAACATCATCTCTATTTACTGTGGTGGTAGGGGCGTGGCTTCACCTGGGCCTAATTTAAAGGAGAATGCCAGAAGGGCCTTTTGTCATGAAGCTGATAAGGGTTAGGGACTTCCATTTTCACAGATGGTTAGCAGGGAGAGGTCTGCTTGTTTCAAATAGATGTAGACACACAGAAACACAGACACACTGGCAGTAGCAGTTTACCTTTATTTGATAAATAACACTCGTGGAATGCAAACTAGGAAGTACAGTAAACCAAACACAGGCTCACAGTATTACCACTATAACTCAGAAACCAAATACTTTCATTCATTCATGTACATTTTGAGTCAGTATTGGGGGCTTGTGATAAATTGCTACTTATAATCTTCATCTGCTTGTGGAATTGCTCATTGGACAATAGCTGAAGATTGTGGTTGTACTGGGCAAATATAAATGTTTCTAACTGAATGTTAAACAGGGAACACATTATACTTGTTCCAAAATAAGCCTTGTTCCATAAAACATACATTTTTATGAACCTTATAGCCAAAATAAGAGTAATAGATGCTGCGCCAGCAAACCCACACATTAGTTTGTGTACAACTTGTTCCTAGGACCATGCAGTCAACGTGGTCTAAATTAGCTGGGGAAAAGGCTTGGCCTGGGAATGTTTAGGAAGAGCCTAGTCCACACTTTCTCAGTGGGTGGCAAGCTCCAGTCTGCTCTGGGCCCTCTTATCTGGTTTCAAACACTTTGGTTGTCACACACACACACACGCACACACACACACACACTCACGCAGACACACGCGCGCACACACACACACACAATGCACACTGCATTTGCGTTAATGTACACGCAGAAAGGCATCCACATACACACAAAGTTATAGTGTGTTTTGCGGTGGGGTCATACCATCTGCTTGCAGTATAATGTGCATACGACTTAACCAGGACTGTGTTTTATCAGTTAATGTGAAAACATTTTCCCTAGTGAAAGCCACATATTCACTAGTCACGCAGAGCCAGCCTTTCCTTACGGAAAGTCACAGAAAGACAGCGCTGGCTAACTGCGTCAGTACCTGCCTACTTGACATACAAGGTATTTTGATTGACATAACTCAATGTCCAAGATGTTAAACTAGCAATGAGGAAACATAAACAACAGAATCTGGCTGTTTTACAGGTATTGTAAATCTTATTGAAATAAATTGAACATTTAAAATAAGTAAATAAAGCACTGCGCTGTCGTTGCACCGGAAATTACAGAGATATACTTGTGAGTGACACTGCTATCAGCCAATGGTTATCGACAGTATTACTTCCTGAAAGTCAGGGAGAAAGTGTTGAGTTTACGAGGGTGTATGCATCAGGCGTTGCTTATGTGACGTAGTGCTAATGAACGGGAGAGGCTGAGACTACATAGCCACTAATCACAGATATTCTCCTCCATATTCTGCATGCCCAATTGGCATGTTTTAAATACTTTGAACAGTAAACATCAATGTTGCTGGGTGCTTTGGATATAGGAGGAAATCATTTGAGAGATGAGGGTTGAAGGGTTCACCTTCTTTGTTGTCTATGAGCGGGTATATATTAGCCTGGCCCCGCTCGACTGCTCTCAGCTCAATTTATTTAGCTGAGATTGCAATCTGGAAACCCTGATCACATTAGCGTTTGCACAGCCGCAGAGCTGGCGGTCCAATCAGCGTGGGTTAGTGAGATGACGTTGAAGTCAAGAGGGTTGATGAGGCGATCAGATCAATTGTAGCAACGTCGATTGGTTCAGCTCTGTCCAATAGATCCAAAAGGAACCAGAGGTCTACAACAAGTAGGAGGAAACCACAGTGAACACTTCCCAGTGGAGCGTGGCCACACCTATTCATAACGTAAATATGATCTGGATACACCAGGCTATGTATATATGGAAATCATTCAGAAATGCTGGTTTGGTACAGATTTGATGTTTGATGTCGATTTGTATTACATTTAATATAGCCACCGACACATACATATAATAATAATAAGACCTACATAGTTACTTACAATGTTATTGAGGGCTTGATGTCCTGCATTATAAGCAAAGCAGATAATATGCATGTTTTAATTCAGATGTTCTTGAATAGTAAAGACACGTTATATTTAACTTCTTGGCTACCGTCACCAAACTGGACACACACATAGGGTGTTAAAACAAAGTGTGAGCCAGCTCGGAACATCACTGTTTACTAGCAAGATGAACGGTCATCTTACCCTTCAAGTAGCCACTTACTGCTTATAACCATACTCACATGTGCGTGTGCATGTGCATGTGCACGTGCATGTGCACGTGCATGCACGGGCGTGTGTGCATGCGTGTGTGTGTGTGTAGGGCAAATTGGAAGTGGATTGGTGGATTGCAGTTTTCTAGCAGAACAGAGACTGATGTCATTGCTTTTACAGTCAAATTGCAGAACATAACACAATATAACATAATGATTTACGAAGCTACAGGGCACATAGCATTTTTATTTCTTTTTTTTCACATACACACACAAGTAACAGGATGGTGGCAGTTTGTAGTAGAGAGAGAGAGAGAGAGAGAGAGAGAGAGAGAGAGAGAGAGAGAGAGAGAGAGAGAGAGAGAGAGAGAGAGAGATTTGTGAAGAAAAAGAAGAAGAAGAAGAAGAAACCACAAATAAATGTATACGAGCCAGCTCAATGGCAGCCATCCCCAAACAGGGTTAACACCGCAGAACCGCAAGGGCTGAGAAAACCTCCCTATGTTGACTCTCTAGATTAGTGACTTAATTTAGCCACACAAAGAACCCCTTTCTCTCCGGTCTAGTCAAATAATATGCTGGACAAGTAACAGGAGACAAACCATTACCTTTATATAATTCAGTCATACTTCATAGACCCAGCGCTCTAGACCCACTGCACAATGTGTTCAGGTTTAACAATAGGCACTAAAGCGAATGTGTGTAAAATATAAACTGGGCCATGTTTATTTAATATACTACAATATTAACCAACTTTAAATGAATCAAACACATGTCAAAACCTATCTTTCTGAAGCCCTCTAAAGCAGGAAACTGATGGGACCAGATGTAGCAACTGTTCCACAAAGAGACCAGGGGCAAGACATTTGAAACAAGAGAGAAAATGTTTTACTGAACATTTACTGAAAATGGTCAGATTGACGGAAGAGAAAACATACGTTTTGTGCCATGACATACATTACGACCTAGATTATAACAGCAATTCAATGTATGTTTGCTTGAGTCACTAACAGTCAAGAATTATGATGTTATATTCAACTGATGAGGTCATCGCTGGTTTATTGTCACTTCACTGGAGAGAGCCTGTTTCAGTCCGATAAAAATAATATGACTAAGAGGTCCTAATCAAAATAGTCTCAGCGTGAACTGAAACTATTTGAACAAACAAGTCATCCAATTAAGGAGACTTTTAGCTTTCAGGACAATGAACGCAATGGTAGAATAAGAGTCAATTCCAAAACTGCAAGAGACCAAGCAAACCTGAAGGGCCAGAGAAACATATTAACATCGTTGAGGGTCACAGCCATGCAAGGGAACACACTAGTACACACACACACACACACACACACACACACACACTTCACACTTGCTCATGCACACGCCCATAGTCTACATGAACACAGTGCTTGCACACAGTACAAATGTAAAATATGTATGCACACACACACACACACCATTCAGTAATTTAGTCGCCAGACTGTATCCACAACAGTCACATCATCTCCATAACAAAGAGGAGTGCAGAGTATCACTGTGGACAAAGTTTGACTCTTCCTCTCTCTCTCCATTTTGCTGATAAATATTTTGCCAGCCAGCAGCAGAAGCTGCTGTGAATGTGATGTGTTATGTGTTTGGAAGTGTTTGAAAGAGTTCCTCTCCTGCTCCTGGACCAATTCTGCCACGAGGCTGGTGTGAATGCCAGCATGTAACCACAGACCCTATAAAGGCAGTACACATATTTATTATATTCAGATTGGACTGGTCTACAGTCATATGGTAGGCTATTGGAGACCAATGTATACAGTAACCAACCTCATTCAAGGCCTCAACACACACACACGCACACACACGCACACACACACATGCACACGCGCACATGTGCACACACGCACACACGCACACACACACAGACGCACACACACACACTATCTATTGAAGAGGCAACGTTAACTCATAGCTTGTTGGCCTTACAGTAACTACAGTAATGTGTAATGTATTACTGTAACATTACTGATGTTGAACTCTCTGGCTAAAGAGAGGGATGGTACAGGTAAATAATCATATAATATGCGGAGAAGGAGAGGGGCAGGCAATTGTTTGTAAAAAATAAAAATAAAAATAAAATAAAAACATGATGAAAGCTTATCAGAAGACAATTATTTAGCAAACACTTCACCAAGTAACTTAGTTGTATTAAAGTGAATTCAATTAGGCTACAATTAAGCACAGAAAAATATAACCCTCCACCTTCTGGCTGTAGGGTGATGATACAGCCTAATAGCGACATCTACTGTCTGATAAGGATAGGTGTAGACATTGATTGTAAATATGCATATATCCTCCAGGCTGGGGGATATATTTGTAGTTCATTACTCATTTCATTATTAAGTGTAACAAAACATTTTAAAAAACAAGACATCCTCTCAAAAAAGTACATTTCGATGTAGGCTTGTGTCTACATTTCAGTCAAATGCTCTTAATTTGATTGCACATGCGCATACGGCTGTTTGCTTGACAGCAGAAGTGACGCAAAAATGGCGTCTTCCATAGGCCCTTTCATAACACGTTGGGTCTCAACATCATTTTCGGGACACCGTCGGGTTTGTTTACAAATCGCCTTTATAAGACGTATTAATGGTTGTGCAACGACACCATGGAGGACACAGGGATATAGGATAGTTGATAGTAACAGTCGCTGGAGGCTTGGGAATGACATGACATTGAAACTCAGAGGTAAGATAGCAAGTACCGGTAATGCTGCGTTCACATGGAACACAGATAGAAGGTTCTGCTACTGTGATTTTCCCGATCCTGGCCTATCTTCTGTATCCTGAGTGGTCAAGCCAGTTGGACTATGTAATCTTTATTATAGCGTACTGTAGGCTACTACTGAACAATGACAATAGCAGTCAAGTTACACACTTTTAACAAGCACCTCAGATGTTACCGTAGTACAGTAATGCATATATTGACAGTGTAGTAGTACCCTAGTAGGCTAATAATAGTAGTATGTAGTACAACATTGCAAGTAATACGAACACGTATTTCAAACAGAATGTCAATTGTCATACTAATTGCTAATTGCTTGCTGCCTTTGTCTGACTCTGTTGGGCATGTTGTTGCTAATCCACCATGTTGAGTCTGCTGCAACAATTCTAGTCAGTGGAAATTCTACCACTTACTGCAAATTATTTGTGAAACACGATCGCATTTTTTTTATAATGCTGCACATATATTTTAATTTACGTGTGTTTTTTGATAATATAACATATTGTTTGAACACAATAATAATGCCAGTAGGAGTAATCATAATAATAACAACAACAACAACAGTTCCTTCTGTTTTTAGCAGTGAGATGTCCGTTTGTGCTTGGCTGCAACTTCTTTCACACCAGCAGCTTCTTTGCCAACAAACATGACTTCTATGATGTTTTGGGAGTTTCCCGCACTGCGTCCCAGAAAAACATCAAGAAGGCGTACTATGAGGTCAGAATACCAACATGCACAGCGATTGAGCGAATGCGTTTTTTAGCAATACATTATAATAAATTATTATTTATGTTGTATGTCTCAAGATGGCAAAGAAGTACCACCCAGACACAAACCCAGAAGACCCAGGGGCAAAAGAGAGGTTTTCCCAGCTAGCTGAAGCTTATGAGGTACAAAACGTTATTCTTAATTGAATTACGTGGAGCTATTGCTTCTGCATGGTAGCTTCTTTGATGAACTTTTGAGTTGACTCGTGGAACGATTCAGCAGTGTATCCCCCATACAGCATTACTTTGAATTCAAATTTTAAAAAAAAACTCCCTCAGAAGCTTCGCCCCCACACATTGAAACAGATTTTGAAGTCTACTGTTGGAATATGGGTGGTGTCTCCTCACCCATTTCCTGTGTGTTCGTTTGATGAGGATAAATTAGGAGACGTTGTATCCAAGTTAACATATCAGCTTTAATAGTAGATTAGAAATA
>JAODUK010046482.1:0-19816 GCA_027564635.1 Typhlichthys eigenmanni
ATATATATATATAAAATATATATATATATATATATATATATATATATATATATTACTGTAGTAGAGTATGGATACTTGTGTAAAAAAAGACAGGTAAAAGTACTGATTCAACTTCTATATGCAAGTAAAAGTACAAAAGTACAGGCTCTGAAATGTATCCTACTGACATTTTGTAAGAATAACATTTGTAGGCTACCACTGTTTCAGGGGAAAAGCTTCTGAACCTTGAGAGGACATTAATGTTTTATTAATAATAATAATAATAATAATAATAATAAAATATAATCTAAATGATGTTAGAATTCATCCTGATATAGTTTATTACAATTGCTAGGACCCAAAACTATTCACATGGTGAACACAAGAGCAGTTTACCTATGTGGGCTAAACTGGATTCTTTTTCATTGCTTTGGCCCTACAACTACAACTTGTTTCTCAGACTATACCTACCGGCCAATTAGCATGTTTAGGCTACATAATGCTTTTCCTTAAAGAGAATTTTAACTGTCCCCCCAAATATTTGGCTGTACTTATACATTTTAAAACGCAAATTTGCTCCTTGCAGGAAACTACGCATAGAGCCCTGATTTGCCACACTGTTCTTCATAGATCTAGCCTCTCAAAGTGCACAAAATTGCTGTATTTAACTTTAAAATCTTCTTTAAAATGTACATTTAAATTTTCTCACCCGCCAAAGGCCCATTTTCAGCAAGGAAAAACCCTGCTATGTATATTATGCTACTGACATTTTGCATTAAGAAATTACTATGCATTTAAATCCTGTCCAGGTAAAGATAAAGGTGTTTTTATTGTCACATACAAAATTCATCCTCTGCAGTTAACTCATCCCTCAAAGGAGCAGTGGGCAGCCACTGTGTAACGCCCGGGGACCAACTCCAGATTTGAGCCAGTGTCGCTGGTCACGTGGCACTGGCTGGAGAATGAACCTAACATGTTTTATTGATAGTGTAGCTAATATGTTTCATAATTACTGTGTAAGAAAATAAAAATTTTGCATGCATGACTCTCAGGCCAATGCATTGGACACATCGTTCACATGATCACGTCTTTGCCATCTTCATAGCAGCCTAGATGTTTTTCGCGGAGACATTTACCGTCCAACTCCAAAGACAGGGCTAAGAAACACCCAGTCACGCTGAATAATAGTCGCCTGTCTACTTCTCCTACCAGTCTTTAATTAGATGAGTGTGTGGTCAGTAACTCTCTGGTGGTCATGCTCAACTTGCTTTCCATGAACCCCACACAGCCAATAACAAATAGCTTAGTAGGCCTAATAGAAGGAAATACTTGCAGATGTTACGTTGCTAGCTTACAGTACATGTAGCTAGTCATTGTAATCACACAGTAATTACAGTTATGTTATCCATCAAGGCAATTATGAATCAAGTCGACAGTTATAGGCCTAACCTTTTAACACATTTGCCCAATGGAAGATCATCGTGGATATTTATTTATAATGGATGTCACTGTTGAGTCTATTTTACATTTCTTACAACGTGCTATATTGGCTGTCACCTAAGATCCTGGAAGCAATGGGTTTCCCTACTATGTTGCTTTGGATGGGTTATTATCGTTACAGAGCAGTTACAATTAAAATCATATTCAGTCGCTTACTGCTTTATAACTTTGTAATGTGACATGCGATGCATATACTGCAGTTGTGTGAGATGAAATGCCATTATTTAGGACTGACCGTCTCCACTTCAGCATTAAACAAATGTGTGATTTCAGTGATGAGGTGTGATTGTATTATACCATATCTCACACAGTTTGGCTTCGCTGCAAGTAGCTTGTGATAGGAGCTTGTGAGCGTCTTGTGTTTGGATTCATAGCACAAGTAGGTTTGTGTGTGAATAAGTGAATAAAGCTGTATCTTATTGAAAATAATGCCTAACCAATAAAGCAGGGACATGTATTATTGACATTAAATAGGCTACTATAATCTTTGAAAGATTGTATGTAGCTTTTGTCATAATCTGCCAATTGTCACCCTAATAAAATGACTGGACTAGCTGGCCACCCCAGTAGAACAGATCTGGCTACTCCCTTGATTATGGCTACAGTAATATCGTCCACCTCTTCGAGACTGAATTAAAAAATGTTTTTCTGACATTGGCTAATCAAAGTATAATAACACTGACTTTGTCATTAAAAGAAATTCCTCTGTAAACCCATCACAACGAAAAAGGAGACAAACATTATATCAAAACAAAAACAGCTCTCCCTTAAATGCCTGCCATATGGGTGCTCCCTAAGAAGCTCCGCCCCACACATTGGAAACACATCCTAGTGCTGGCTAGGATATTGTTGTTGTGTGTTATCTGCACTGCTTTGTTTGTGCTCGTGTGTGCAGAGCCAGGGCTGTGCAGAAACACCAAATTATGTTTTCAGCATGCACACAGAATGTGCAGCTATCAGACCACAAGAAGATATTTGCTGAATTTGAATGAATTCATTACTGTTTTATGAGGAACAAGGGCTGTAATGTGGCCGTAAAGTTACTGTGGATGTGGGCTATAGTATGTGTTTTAGCGCTGCCTATGTGGGAGAGAGTGTCAGTGTCTGTGGAGATCACAAGACTCTAGATTCGGAAGCAGGTATATGCGATCTTCTAATTACCTATTTCCACAGTAAAAAAAGAGTACGGGAGCAGATCCGAGGGGACAGGACATTGATCATCTTTGAGTGTGGTTGTCAGACTGTCTGCCATGAAAAGAACATTGTGTGTGTGTGTGTGTGTGTGTGTGTGTGGAATCATTGATACACACTCCCTCCTTCATTTATGTATTTATATGTTCATGAGTTCCAGGAAGACAGGGGTGACCACAGATCACATTGCATGGCTGTGAGCATATGGCTAAAACGCACCACATGCTAGTTATATGGATGACATTACAACATGCATGAGAACATTTTGAACATTTGGTCTGGTCTGTGATTAATCGGAAGCCTGATTGCTTTGCAAGGCAACTGTGAAAACAAACGGATGTCAAAATGTTTGTGTGTTTGACTGGCGGAGAGCAGTTCTAAGCTACTGTACACAATTTAAAATGCCAAAATACTTTGGTTCGGTTGCTATAGGTTTCGACAGCTGTTTGTTTTTATGTCAGTTGTTGTCAAGCCCCTGCTGGATATGACATCACACCGACCAAACGAATAACCTGGTATTTGCTTTGTGAAAGATCACAGTCTGGCAACAAATTAGATGTATCTAATAAGTCAATAAATCACGGAAATGCACTGTCAATTGTATTTCCATGATTGTATCCATTTGTGCTATAAGGGTTCTAAAGACAGAGGCAACAACAAGGGAATAAGCAAATAATCAAAACATTTATTAATCACAAAAACAAACCACAGGCAATAAACCAAAATAACCTGCAAGGTTTATGAGGAAAACAAACACTATGTATACACACTGAGCGCAATTATCCAGATAGGAGGCCCTGATCGTCACCTGTCTCAGATCAGCTGTCAGTACTCCGGGGAGCGCGTGCGAGAGCACACCGGAACGACAGGCACTGCCCTGCCCCAGGACCTCTGCGTGACATGTGCAGTATGACAGTATTGCAGATCTGTCAATCAAAAGTAGGCTCAGGGCCAGGCCCAGCTCTTTTGGGGCCCTAGGCAAGAAAAAAACTGGTAATGTACAAAACGGTACATTTAACTCAATACAACTTTAGGCCTACGTTTTGCATAAAAATATGAAAATGATTGTGCTGTACATAATAATGTCAAAGCAATAAATAATTATAGTATTTTGTTTAAAAGAAACTGGGATTTGCAGTCAAAGCAGGCTCAGATCTTATTCTTGAATGCTCGACTATTCGGTATCACCCATAGCGTCTATATCTCTCTTTTAGAAAAGATGACATCTTCACACAGGTTGGTTGGATCAAGTAACTGAATATTACTCTTTTAAGAACTTATCAGTCTTGGTCATCATTGGATAATGTAGGCCTTCAGCTAGAGCAATTCTTTGTTCCACTGTAATTATTATTTGGCTCTGGAATAAAAGGATCTAGAATAAATTGTCATTGTTGATTTAGCACAACATGACATTAGTGTCACTCCCCAACATTAGAATGAACAACGAGATAGTGGATGTCTTCCACACCTGCAGTGTATTCAGCAGAGAGAGGGTCCATGTTGTGTCTCTTTGTTGGCTCCTCTGATAATTACAGTTCACATTTGCCTCCCCATTTCAGACTCGAAAGCTAAGGAAGCAGATATGTTTTAAGGTGAGACTTAAAAATGTCACTGCTGGTGGAAGACGTAATATAGAAAGGTAGGCTATTCACAGCCTTGGTGCAGCAACAGAAAAGGCACGGCATACAAAAGCTTTTGATCAGAAGACCTAAGGGCCCTAGAGGGGCAGTGGATTTTATGGAGGCAAAAACATAAGAGGGTGCTAAACCATGTAGAGTGATAAAAACAAATAAAAGGACCTTAAAATCAATCCTATATTTTACAGGTAACCAGTGGAGAGAGGCCAACAGGGGTGTTCTGTTTCCTTGGTACTGGTTAAAAGCCCAGCAGCAGCATTCTGAACCATCTGAAGGTGAGATAGGGATGACTGACAGACTCCTAGATCAAAGAATTACAATAATCCAGACGGGACAAAATAAACGCATGAATAACTGACTCTAAAATCTTGTCAAGGATAGGTATCTGTTTGGTTGATTGTCCTGAGCTGGTAAAAACTTTCTCTGACAACAGCATTTATTTGTTTGTCGAATTTGAATAACATAATTACATATTAGGCTTACATAAGCTAAGATAATGAGCCATGTGAGATCGTTTTTTATCCATACACCCTCTTACACTTAACTCCTCCTAAATGTCACAGTTAATACAGACCTACAGTAGATTAATTTGGCATTGTGTACCATTTCTCATTGTAATATACAATAATGTGGTACATAAGAAAGGAATGTATATCATTTATATATTTTTTTTTTAAATTCGGAGGGGGTGCTCTTTTTTTGGACGATTCCCTGCTCCTCCAGAGGTCTGTGCATGTCACTGTATAGGATATTTGCATCCTCAAAGACGCCTAACACAAACTCTGTCAAACAATGAACACAGCAAATGCATGTCCAATTTAGGAAATACAAAAAAAATTCAATAAGACACTGCATAGAAATCTTGTAAAAAGCCCAATTTTATGATAAAAACTCAGTGCTCTAAATGTGTAGACCTACAAGGAATAGGATAACATAATCAAGATAGATATGCAGATTATGTGGATGGGCAGGGTTTATGATTGACAGGACTGTACTGCGTTTTAAAGTAATAACTCTTGAATCGAGACATTTTACGTGTAATTGTATTTGAAGCTAAAATGCAACTTCAAATTAAAATGTATGGAATTGTCAATTATTGTTTTAAATTAGATACCTTATTGTATGATCTACTGTGAATTAGATGTATTACTTTATTCTTTTCTTTTTTATATATCCACCCCCATAATGTTGTCTGTCTGATTCCAAAACAAAACCTGATCTGTTCTTAGAACCAGTACTTAGTTATAGATATATTAAGGGTTTTGTGATCATATAATGCAACTCAAAGTACATTTACAGGGGAAGGCAGAAATAGATTAAGACAAAACCTTCTGTAAAGGTCAGTGTGTGATATCACTGTGATTATGTAGTCCAGTTGAGTTTGCTTCTGCTCAGCGTTATTAAATAATTCATCACAAATAGCTATGTGATATCTAGCTGTTGTTACATTATTCACTGTTTTAATCTTTCTGTGTTACCTTTTAAATAATACATTTATGATAGACAAAGACTAAAGCCCTTTTCACACATGGTTCCTGGTGCATTACCTGCATGTCTGTGCAGGCGCAGATAGTGATTTTCTATATTCAGACATCCAGGCACATTTGCCTATTGCGCCTGGAATACATGTCGTGATTTATACCGGCATAGTACAATACAGTACAGAAGATAAGTAGCCCTGCTACATGTAGTGAACAGCACAGACCAGGGACACAAATCATTGTTTGTTTTTAATTAACCATTATCTGTGGTCAAGCACCTCAGAATTGTGTCTGTCCCTACATCAAAGCTTCACAATAGAGTGAGATGTTTGGCAGCCACTACCACCAGACTATTTGTAGTGGAGGAGTATTTTTCTGCACTGGATATGTGGGGTGGTGGCAGGGCCTTGCCAGGCTTATAACTATGCGCTTGTGGCCAGTTTGGGTCAATCAGCGTCCTATACGGATCTGGTACTGGCAGCTACAGGCATGGATTATCTGTGATGGTTCATCCAATCACCTGACAAGTATATATGTTGTTGTCTTTTTTTACTGCAAAAATGACTTCCCAGATGATTATGTTATGTGGAAAGCTGGGTATAAACTGTGCTGAACACATTTTAATAGTCTGGATCACAATGCGGCTGAATCAGCGTATTAGATCCTACAGTGTGATCTGGTGAGTTTATTGGCTGTTTCTCAATATGCGTTCTTCTCTGTTCTTGCATTGTTGTGGACATCATCTTTCACAGCCAAGAACTCTTCCAATTCACAAGTTCGCATCTAGCCAAGAAAGGAAAAAATATTGTAATAATGCGTTCTCGATTAACGGTTTTTACCAAGGATGCATCCAGTGGTGATTTTTGTGTGAACTTGTCCGCAGAATATCCCAGAATGCATTTAGAATCAACAAACAGCAATGGCAGTTGAGAAAAAACACAAAAATCCTATACTTTTTAAAATACTACTGTTGTTGTGTCACAAATTTCTGTTTTAAGAGTTTTTGAAGCAAGAATATATTGTATGTTATATTAACTTCATATCTGGTCGATTGATCAAGATGGCGTCTAGTTTAAAATTTGCTACAACAATTTCGTAGATGTGCAGTCCCGCTAACAGACCCGGACAGCCATGATACCCAGCCGGCCATCAAGCGTTCAAAGGCGTATACAATTTTGCACTGTACCGGTACCAGTTTTGTCATCCCTGAGCCCAAGATATTGCGCAATAGCCAAGAACGATAGCCAAGAATATGCATCTCAATCTACATCTGTCCTCGCGTTCTTGCAAGACCATTCTCAGAAGGACACTTGGCAAGAACGTACCACTTAAGAACACACCTGCGTTCTTGCAAGACCATTCTCAGAAGGACACTTGGCAAGAACGTACCACTCAAGAACACAAGTACATACCTAGCGTTCTTGGAATTGAGAAACAGCCATTGTGTCGCACAGTGATCTTTACAGATTAAGAATAGGGGGCAGTAGAGTATTGGGTGGACCATCTTCATGTAGCTAACTACTGTAGCTGCAGTTACTAATGTACTGTATAGGCCTATAGATTGCTTGCTAGCAAGTGACCAGATATTCTCAGAAACACTGTCATATTTGGCTTTCAAGTGCATAATCAGTTACATTACATTACTTTCTGCATGATGTTTTTTTTGTCATAGATGGCTGGAATGTATTCTGCTGTATGTGAATACACTGCAGAATACACTGTGAACACGGTTTCCTGGTGTATAGACTGTAGGTAGAGGCTTTAGCGGGGAAACACTAAATCCTATAGGCTCTATCATCTATCACTGAGCATCCTTGAGGTGTCAGAGAGAGAGGTTTACATAACTTGCTGCACAGCACTACCGGCACCCTCTCCCACAATATAGCCTACTGTTTAATGTTCCCAAGGCAAACTAGGCCTTCAGTCGCTCATCATTCCAGCATGCTGGAGCCATGGACTGGAATGATCTACACATTTTTTTAAACTTGATTTATATCCACATCTGCTTTCATGAAATCTCTGTGTGCAGCTGCTTTACTATGGACTAATAATTTGTAAAGCTATTTCAGTGTTTTTTTTAAAGCTCCCTATTGCATTGTTTGTTTCTCATAAAGTTTCCATCATGATCTGATCATGGCTGCTGTGTTTCCCAGTGTGAAGTTGTATTTCTGCTTTGTGTTTTGTTACGGTTCATATCATGTACCATGGCCTGATGGTTTTGGCGCTGTGTGTATCATTTCAGTTTTTCTGTTCAGGTATTATGTCTCAGTGTAATGACTCGATGATGGCAGGCATCACGTTCCACAAACTCTGTTTTTTCGTTTTCCCCTTAACACATCCTGGCAACACAGTGGCCCAGTGGATAGCACTGTGACCTCACAGCAAGAAGGTCCCGGTTTCAAACCCCAGTCGTCCCGGCTTGTCTGTGTGGAATTTGAATGGGTTTCCCCCAGGTGCTCCGATTTCCCTCACTATCAAAAATAGGATTGGTTAACTCTTCAGTCAGTGCCATGTGACCAGTGACACTGGTTTAAATCAGGAGTTGGTCCCTGGGCACTGCATAGCAGCTGCCCACTGCTCCCTTGAGGGATGGGTTAAGTGCAGAGGATGAATTTTGCTACATGTGTACAATAAAGCACCTGGACACCCACACCTGGTTTGAGTTGTCCTGATTGTCCACACTATATGTAGCCCTTCTCTTTCACCCAGGGGGCAGGGTCTGATTCTAGGCTTGAAGCAAATATAACAGTACAGTCCAGAACAAAACAAAAAATTCCTGTTATTTTAGGTTGTACTACGCCGCACATGCACAAGGCTTGAGGTCAGGAACACCCGTGTCACAGGTTGCAACATAATCTTCTGTTTGTACTGCTCATGTGTCAAAAGAGACACTTTGCCAATACGGTGAAACCCTTAATTAGAAAATCACGCCTCACTGCGACATTGAGCAAAAACTTGGTAAGATCGAGCTAATAATAAGTCTATGGTTTCACCTTGTCTTTGTCAGTTATTGTTTGCTTTCATGGTAAGTGTTGTTTTGCCTTTATCATTAAATCTATTATTTGAAGAAAACCTGCGCCTGGTTCCTACTCTTGTTGCTCACGTTACAGAATAACCAACCAAAATTAGGATCCAGCAGGTTTTTGTGTTTATCTGACTGAGTTTGTGCTACCAGTCTGTGGGAGCCTGCCCGCATCCATGGACAGATCTAGAGACGACGGAGGAGGAGAACCGGCGAGGAAGAGCAGCTGCCGGCGCCCCCTGTCAGCCGTGAGGGGCTGTCAGTCTCCTGCCTCAGTGGACCGGCAACCGGAGCCAGAGGAAGAGGACTGTCCTCTGCCACCTTAGCCTGCAGAGTTGGCACCGCCTCCTGTGATGCATCCTGAGCAGGCCCCACCCCTGTCTCTGTCTGCAGGGGTTTGTGTTCTGCCAGTTGCCCCACCCCCTCTGGAGGTTGCGCTGCCTCTGGAGGTCTCGGCGGCCATCGCCCCCCCTCCCTCCCTCCAATGTTTGTCTTTTTCCCCGTCTGGGAGCCGGTGCCTTGAACATGAAGATGTTATGGTGCGGAGGCGGTAAAGACCCAAACGCACGACAGAGTCAAATTGTCAGGGGTTTAATCGACAAAACACAAGGAACAGACAAGCAGGAACACGTATACCGAACATAGGTTAACGATCCGCCAAACACAAGAAAACAGTCTAAATACAGGGAAACAAGACACATCATTGGACAGGGCATGATAAGGAACAGGTGACAGCAATAATCCACATGAGGACAGTGGCACAAGGGCTGGGGAAACACAAAAACACACCAAGGGCACAGCTGGAACCATGACAGAACATGCATGTATACTGTGCATGTGAATGTGTAAGGTTGTGAGGAGGGGTAGGACCCCAACGCACGAGTTATATTCCAAAGGTTCAAATGCAAAAGTTGTAAGTCGTGGAATGCAGGAAAACCACACTACAAGCAACATTAACAGTAGACAATGACCCACAAGAGACTGGGGGAAACACTAGCAGAGGGGTCTCAAATGCCAGTCCCAGGGGTCCGCTGTCCTGCATGCTTTAGATCTCCCTTTTTCAATACACTTGATTCAAATGAATTGGTCATTATCAGGCTTCTGCAGAGATTGAAAATTACTCATTCATTTGAATCAGGTGTAGGGAGACATCTAAAGCATTCAGGACAGCAGCCCTCCAGAACTGGAGGTTGAGAACCCTGCACTTGGCTTATATACCCAGAGACAAAAGACAGACCTTTGGACAACAACAATGGGCAGGTGCAACACATGAGACATGATTAATCAGACACAGGTGGAAATAATGAGGCTGAGCACTCAGGACAGTGAATGACAGAAACAAGCCTGAAACACAAGGGAAACACTGAATATATAACAATACAAGGAGCATGGCAGAATATTACAGAATTAAAGGCAGGGTTAATCATTTTCACGAACGCTTGCTAACAATGTCCCTCCGCAGTGCCACCTCACACACTGAAACGCATTGTAAAGCAAAGTGTAGCTCTACGGCTGTTGTGAGTGGAGTTCGCCACTGTTACGGCACCAGGCCTGTGTAGAAGTATCAGATAATTAACTACTAATTAACTAATAAACACGCACAGATAGCGGTAAGCTAGTGAAACGCGAGGAGATATTTGGTGAATTTGACAAGATTGTATTAGCTTACAAAAGCTAACTATACCTTTAATTAATTGCTGTCCATCATGGGTCCACACATATAGAATAATAGCACTTATTCATGTTACTGGCCACCACCTCAAATGATGAAAATACTTAGATCAGGAATGTTAAGTCCTTGTGCACCTTCACATTATAGCTGGTCAAGGTAATAAATTCAGACATAACATATGCAACAGCATCTCACACTAACTTCAGGTTCTGCAGATGGTTGTTTTGAGGGTTGGTTGGTGTTGGATTATTGGAACAGAGAGGATATAGGCCTAATTATTTTATACTGAGAGAATACTCAGTGAGATGTCAAATAAGTGTATAACACAAACCGTATGGTTATGAATATAACCGCTGTTCCCTTAAGGAGGGAAACGAGGTACAACACATTAGTATGGGGATTGCGTCCTCGTGGTCTCGCGAGGACGCAATCCCCATACTAATGTGTTGTACCGAGTTTACCGACTGATAGGGAACACAGTAGGCCTTTAAGACTATAGTATTTTAGCCAACCATTACCAAAAATAACTAGCATATTGTTAGATTTTATAGCCTACTTCTTGTTAAAAATAGCCTATGATAAAATGTCGTTCTATGAAACTACAGTGATGTGACATCACTGACATCAACTTTATTCAGAAAAAATTATTAAACATTCAGTAGCTGTTTTTAATATACCTTTTCTTCTTTATTGGACAGAACAGTTACAGGTAGAGAAAATAAATTAGTGCAAATGAGATATTTGAACAGATTGAAAAATGTACACCTGCTGGAATCAAACCCCTGTCTACAAGAAACTCATGTAGTCACAGAGCTACTGCTTAAGCCACAGCTTCAGGCCATATATACAGTAACTTTACCCTTTAATAGAATATAGTATACACAAATGTAAAAGACTGGATAATGTTAAGATAAATGTGAAAAAAAAAACATTTGATTATGATATGAGAATCAGCTTTTGTACATCTAATCGAGGTCTCAAAATCGTTTCCGGATGTAAATGGGAATTAATTCAATAGGAATGGTCTGACAGCGGCTTCAGGCTCAGTAGAAGAGGAGAGAAACTCAGCGTTTGTTAAAGAAATCCTGCTAGCGAGCAGGTTAGGTTCACAGTCAGTTACCATGGTAACTTTCCCTGAGTTATCTTTCTGAAACAGAAAGCACAGTTTCCGTCATTTCAGGGTGAACAAACTCTTCTTTCTGTTTTCACTAAACCCGCTTGCTGAAATAGGGCTGAAATGGGGGTGTACAGTGTGAGGTCAATTAACATTTTTTGCAAAGATTGCTTATATTTCTAATAAGTGCTGCGTGGTGGCTGTAACATCAACTTCTCTTTACCATTGTTTTTTGCCATGGTGTATTGATTTGATCCATGCTTGACCTCTCAGACTGCTCACACACTTAAAATGAGTATGTGAACCTGTCTCAAATTAGTCTGAGTGAAATTGAATTGACGTTTATGGAACTGCTTTAGCCACAACTCATTGTTAGATGAATCAAGTCAGGGTTTGGACATGAATCCCCAGCAGTTCAGTGTTGCTGGCTTTGCTTTGTAGTGTTGTGACTAAAAAACTACAGGTGGTGTAGTGGTGGTGGGGTTTGGAATAGTTTATGGGAAACTGCTGATTGCCCATTATAGTTTACCCAGTAGTTTCCCCCTGTTTATTTTGGCCATATCCCCTCATCTTGCATTTTAGTGGTAAACTGTAACCTTAATCAAGTCCTTTTGCTGCACATCACTACTGTGGTGGGTTTGCAACTCTACCAATTTTTAGCCTTTACCGGGGTTGTAACAAGTTACTTCAAAACTTCAAAAACAAAAGACTTGCCAAGGATTGCTAGGTTTAGCTTCATATTAAGTCTAGGGAGAGGCCTGGGTTGCAGTGGCTGCTCCTGAAAAATTTCTCAGGGGGGGCAATTGTTGATGGTAATGGTGACTCATTCAATAGGTATATTAACGGTATATTTAATTAATTTGGTGATTCTGAAGAAAGCCTGTTGATATTTAAACAAAAACAACTCTCCCTTCAATACCATAGGGTGTTCTCATATGCACCATCCCACATATTGGAAACACTAGGGTAGTGTTATGTGGTGCGGTCTGCACCACTTTATTGTGTTCCTATTTACAGAGCCAGGGCTGTGTAGAAACATTAAGCCATATCTTACAACCGGCGCAATGCGGCGCAAAGCAGGAACACCAGTGTCTTCTCTAGTTTTCAGACCGACGCAGTTGTCACTTTCCCGTCCAGTGCCCACGTTGTTTAAATAGCAAACGCATTTGCGCCCATTTGAGTGCCATTGGGTGTGTTGGTCTAAACATGAGGTGTGGTCTAGCGCATTGCTGGCGCGATTGAACATCCAAAAATCTGGTCTAAGGTCAATGCGCAGCGCATTATCAAGAACGAGAGTACACTCTAATTGTTACACACACATGGATGCACAGGAGCACACAAACATGCATAGGATAAGAAATTGAAAGAGAACAATTTGAAATTGTCACGTCCGGAGGTGGTAATGAGGACCCAAGTGAAGAAATATTGTTATAATGATTTATTGAAGACCGGCTTTGCAGAACAGAACACTGAATAGACAAGTGAAATAGACAAATGATCCAGCACAGGGTAGACAGAAAACAGGGTATTTAGCACATGCAGGGATGATTACAGATTGGGGACAGATGAGGCAAACGCACATGGAGCAGGGGAGACAGCGAGGACATCCACAGGTTGGGAGGGGAAGTGCAGGCATAGCGACACTGGGACAGCCCAGGTGACAGTCATGACAGAAAAATAATGACATTTTATGGATCTTGGTATAATCTCGCTGTTGCCTAGATGGTCTGCTCAGCGCTGTCACAAACCCGCGGGTATAATATTAATCCACAATAGTGCAATTGTACCTGCATTTTAAAAGGGAATGGAAGATGACATTCAGATTGGTTTATTGTTTGTTACATCCAGAACACACCCATGAATAATTAAGAGAGTAAGTCCAATCCTTTTGAACCTTGCACCTGGGACACCAACTGTATATCTGCCCTTAGAATAGCAAAAGTGAATTTGGACACGCCAATAAATCCAGTTTGCGTCTTGCGCTTTGGACCAGGCGCTTATCGTTAAAATAACCTTGGCCGTCCATTAGCACTTTGTCACGTAAGCGACTCTGTGCTGGACGTCTGAATACATACCCTGTAAGCTTGACAGCTCTTTCCAAAAATGAGATGTAGATTTTCATTGGCTGTTTAGTCAAACAGTGGTGAAATAGCCGCATGTTGCTGTGACTCAGTGTGTCTTCTTGTTGTCACATGCCATGCAATCAATTTCCCTAAGAGAGTTGTTAATGGCAGTGATTTCAAGTGCATGTGTGAGACTGGAGGGCACACGTACGTATGTGCGTGTGTGTGTCTGTGTGTGTGTCTGTGTGTGTGTCTGTGTGTGTGCGCATCATCAGTTCAGGCAGGAGGAGAAACAGTGGGGCTGTGAGCAGCGTTAGAGTGTGCTGTCACTATCGTTTACACTACAGTTCACACACCAGAACTGCAGACGCTAAACCACGGACCAAATATCAGGTAACATTTCCGAATGTATTTACAGTACATAATACTATGTAGCTATTTTCTGCGTCTGAATTTGACTATTCAATGAATATATCATTCTGTTAATTAAAGTGTGATATTTTCAATGGGGGGAAAATGCATTCATCTAAAAATAATTGCAACTTGCTGTTGAACTACACGGAGGGAAAGAAGATGGCTTGATTGTACTGCCAACACCACACCATCATCAGCACCTGAGCTAGAACTAATGAGTAACAGTTTTCACTTTAGTGGTGGAGAATCTTTATTCTCATTTAGTTGATTTTGGTTGAATCTTTTAATTTCAAGTCAATAGTCAATGTTTTATTTTTGTCCGTTTTTATGACCATTTAACTTCCAGGTCCCATTACTTGTTCTGTAGTGCAGTATCATCGTGGTGAGATACAGTGAATGTTTATAGGAGACAGCCTGCATGGTGTTGAGTCTAAGGTGGGATAAAATTAAAGTAGTTAGTAGTTTCTGTACAGTATATGACCATAACGAAACAGATCCCATATGTCAGGTGGTAACATTAAGTGAAAGATAAAAAGCAAGATATTTTTTGCTTTAATTGATCAGCTTGCTTTGGGACTATGTGTTTCTTTAACTAATTGAATTTACATTTGGAATTCTAAAGATACCAGAAGCTGTCACCCACTTGAAATGTATTAGTAATAATAATGATTCATAATTAGTTAATTGTTATTTTGCCCAGCAGTGTCTCTATCAGAGATGATAACATTTTGTTAAATTGAAGTCATGTCTCAGTGTATCTCTAGTCTGTTTATATGGGTGAATATCTGGAAGGAGTCATTGTGGAGAAATAGCCTTGGCATTTATCATGGCTTATGTTATCACCAAACAGGTCATCAAGAGACAGATTCTGAATGTCTATATATGGGAATATGCCGTGGCTATAAACCTATAGGCTCTCTTCCTAACCATCATTGGAAGCAGAATGAAACAACACCAAACCTTTATTATCTGGTCATCTCCTCTACAGTTCTTCTGAGGATAGCCAATCAAACATGAGCCCTATGCTTAATGTTCCTTTGTGGTTTTCTGTATGTTTGTATGTTTCCTTAGTCATTTACACTCTGCTCTGTCATTGCTTTTGACACCCTAGAGTTAGTCTGTGTAGCAGACCAAAGTTAAAGTAATTTATCTCACTATCTGCTCAAACATCTGCTCAAACAAAAGCATGTTTCACAAATCTCTTCTACACTGTCAGTCGCACAATGTGTTGAGTAAGTCTTGCTGATCAAAATAAAGTATACTCCTCTTGACGATGATGCAGTTTCAATTCCAAATAGAACAACCAACAAAACCTGTCAGAGTGCAGTGACAGCATTTTTTTTCATAATGATTTACCTTCTATTTGAGCATCAATGTAAGGTATAATACATGTAAGGTGTATGACTGGGAACAGTGCTCCTCTTTCCCATTCATCCTAACTGGTGTATTTAACCACAGGCGTCCCCAATGCACCGGCCTCTCATCAGTCATTATCATCACGTGCACCTCAGGATGAGTTCAGTATTGTTTTGTAGTCTTTGTCGGTTATTGTTTGTATGTGTTGAACTCAGAATTCGGCAGAGAGCCTAATCTAGTGTCTTATTGAACTTGTTAAAGTGTTGTCTGGTGTTGCTGCTATTTTCTGTGTCTGTCTTTGTTTTGTCCGTACATGCACTCACCACTCAAACTCCAAACAATGAATCACTTGTTAGAACTGCTTATTTCTGATATTTACATTAAGGACACATGTGAACCAGCACTGCTGTCTTTATGTCCACAGTTTTGCTTTGTGGTTGTCTTCATCACAAATATATTGTAGTTTTGCAATGTATATAATTATTCTATTGGGAATGTAAAGGGTCAAGCCTTTGGCTTCATAAGGCATATTCAATAGCTTGATGAGAGACGTGCAGACGTGCCATGCTATAGAATATTAGAGTGCAAACCTCAGCAAGAGCTGTTACTGACCTTGTATTCATCTCTGGTTGACTACAGCCTCTGGCAACGCTGGCAATGTCACTGCCATATTCCAACTGAACACCATACAGTATGTTTCTGCCAGTCATGGCAGTGTTATAGCCATTTGATTATATGAAGCCATATTCTCTATTCCACATCCACCATATACACAAGTATGTATACCCAGTCAATTTAGATATCTATTAAGACACTATATTGAGGAGGGTAACTTTAACAGGACTGGTTAGATTGGGTTCTGTGGTAATCACACTTGTATGTCGTTTAGAACATAAAGAGGAGGCGGGATGATATTTCAATCTTGTATTGTTGGTATTGAATCCATGTAAGACATCTCTTTGAGTGAGGTGGCATGTCATAAACTTGCACTGAAAGAACCAATCTGGACAGAGTATCAAGCACAGAGCAGAACTGAATATGAGTGCAATCTCTGGTTCTGTAACGGTCAGTTAACTAGGTCAATTAATTTGAACTTATGATTGCCCACTGCTCACAGCAATGCTAGTCGATGCGTATAGTAGGAGTCTTTCATACACAATATTTCATATTTCTTTCAGAAATGTAGGCATTATGGGAATAATATGGATTGTTAGTAGACTAATAGTTAATTATATTAAATTAGTGTCATATTTTAATTATCCATGCCATTTCACAGAACTATGCTTCACGAGGAGAGTGACCAGCAATTATTCCTTACTTTTGTAAAATGCAGTGGTGGTGAGATATGTTAAAATGATGTTTTACCCAGCCTGACAAAGCCCAGAATCATTTGGACAAGTCTCGTCTATAGATTTTCTGTTGACATGAACAAAAACAATCTCCTATACCTATGTTGAGCCTGCCCAAAAAGAGGTCCATCTGATCAGAGCAAGCTGAGGGCCATCAGCAGAGACCCAGCATCTTGTCCTGGCCAACAGATGAGGTGATTGTGCTGGATTGGCATGGAGCCACACAACCTCTCTCTCCCACTGTATAGCAAATAATAGCAGTTGAACAAGTCCCTGGGTCTGGCATATTTAAATGGCATCTACAAAACGACAGTATTTATTCAAAAACAGTGTAGATAAATGTTTTGGCCTCACACAATAAACACTGCACACTGAGTGGAAATGTTTCTGTTGTAACTCCTTAAAGACCTGATACCTTATACTTATCTGACCTACTTACTTACTAACTTACTTTATACTTAAATTGTAGTGTACTTGTTTATTATGGTGTACTATTTAATATTCATTAGTAGCTTTTTGATTCTGTGCTTTACTACATTTTTGGTTCTGGTGCAAAAAGTTGCATTCACAATGGCATTTCTTGGATGTGTGAAATAATACACAGGACAGGACTACAGGAATCATTGTTCATTGGGTGGGTCTTTGGCGTACAGTAGGTTGTTTTAAAACGACCATTATTAAAAGTATTATATGCTGAAGATGACTGCATTTATTTATGTTTTGTTTTTTTCCAGATTTCTTTCAAAAAATGTGGAACATACTGTCCGGAAACAACTGTTCTGAACTGACTGCTGATGGAGGTGGATGGATGTGCCCACCAGACGCTAAGTGTAGCAATCTGACGTTTGGAAATAATGCAAGCAGCATCGCCCTGCAAGATGCGTGTTTAACCCAGGAAAAGTATTTAGAGAAATACCGTGGTCCTCGACGCTCATCGGTGTTTGTTCCTGTGTGCCTCATATACCTGCTTATATTCTTGGTGGGTGCCGTTGGAAATGTGTTGACATGCACAGTCATAGCCCGCAACAAGGTGATGTGGACACCAACCAACTACTACTTGTTCAGCCTGGCCGTGTCCGACCTGCTCGTGCTGCTGCTCGGTATGCCTCTGGAGCTCTATGAGATGTGGCACAACTACCCATTTATCCTGGGAGAGGGGGGCTGCTACTTTAAAACCTTTTTATTTGAGACGGTCTGCTTCGCGTCCATCCTGAACGTGACGGCCTTGAGCGCGGAGCGTTACATCGCCGTGGTGCACCCGCTGCGCGCAAAATACATGCTGACGCGCACCCGCACCAAGCGAGTCATTGTGACTGTGTGGGGCGTGGCTGTGTTGTGTGCGTTACCAAACACCAGCTTGCACGGGATCTCCACCCTGCCCAGTCAATCCTCTCATCTTGGCGGGAAGGTTGACAATGATGTGGACATTCCTGAATCGGCCATCTGTGAGGTGGTGAAGCCACAGTGGCTGTACAACCTGACCATACAGGTGACCACGTTTGTGTTTTTTCTTCTGCCCATGCTCACCATCAGCATCCTCTATGTTCTCATTGGCCTTCAGCTGAAACAGGAGAAGATGCTCCAGGTTTTAGAGGCCAAGACAGGCTTAGAACAAGAAACCTTTTGCAATGTCCGCACTCAGCAACAGAAAGTCAAACGCCAGCAGGTTACCAAGATGCTGTGTGAGTACAGAACGTCCACAAGGTTTTCACTTTGTGTAATATTTAGCATTGCCTACTGTGAAAATGTCATATTCATCCAAACATTCAGTACCAGTTAAAGAGCAACCAAATACTATACTAAAATGCAACTGAACTGAACAGCACCACACTTTAGGTTATTGCAATTATGTTATCTAAATGGTTGAAGTTTCCTTTACTGACATTGTGTAATACAACACAGTTCTTTAAAGTCCTTTGCTAGTAAAAAAAAGCTTAACAAAAATGTATCATCCATAGCAGTCAATATAAATTATTTGTAACAGTGGACAACATGTACTGTTTTCAAGAGCATCCTATATGAACACTAAACACAGCAATGTATAGATTATAATTCAATTTCATACAGGATTTTGAAAGGAAATTGGATGACTCAGCTGCAAGACATTCTGCAGTGTATTCCATGTGTAGGGAGCATAGTACAACCAAAAGCCCTCTTACCACAATTGTGTGTACAGACAACAGACAGAAGTCACAAGATTATAAATGATTGTAAATTGTAGCAACTCAAAATAAGTTCAAGGATAAGAGAGCATACGGAAGGATAAACTAGAAATAAAAGTAAGCCAATGTATGTAATAATAAGAAAAAGAAGAAGACATAACAGTTGTATACCGCTTTTCAAAATATACAAAGCCGCTTTACAGAGCACACAGTGTACAGTAAATCACTGTTATAGTTGTATAAAATACAAATACAATATGAGATGATAGGGTAGTTAGTAGGGGTGGGAAGGGAAGGAGGTTACTCTGCTGAATGCAAGCTTGTAAGGATGGGTTTTGAAGGCCTGTTTGAATTATGGCGGAGTGCTATCAGATGTGGTAGGGGAGTATTTCAATGCATATAGTTCTATGATTCAATGATGTCCGACAGAATATGGAGGTTGGAGATGGGCCAGTAGTTCCTAGTTGTCTGGGTCAGTTTCATTTAGTATATGGGGTGAAAGCAGCGCCTGAGGGTTGAAGATAAATCGAGTGGAAAGGAGGAGTGGAGCGTGTGTGGGGAGGCAGGCCTTGAGATGAGGGGATAGGGTTAAGTGCACAGGTGGAGGGAAATTACGGCCAGTAAATCATTGTGAACGGTGCAATGGTGTGTAAGTGCTTTATCTCATTGCAACATGATAGACACACACAACAGTTTATGATCAGATGTTAAAAAAACTAACTCTGGGTAGGGAATGAGTCCTTACCCCAAGTGAAGGAGTTCAAGTACCTCAGGGTCTTGTTCTCGAGTGAGGGGACATTGGAGCGGGAGATTGGCCGGAGAATCAGAGCAGCGGGAGCGGTATTGCAATCACTTTACCGCACCGTTGTGACGAAA
>JAODUK010046493.1:0-19816 GCA_027564635.1 Typhlichthys eigenmanni
GCCCTTAAAAGGGACCCCCTCACCCCATACTCCTGCAGCACCTCCCACAGTATCTCCCGGGGGACCCGGTCATACGCTTTCTCCAGATCCACAAAACACATGTAGACCAGAAGGGCATACTCCTTTTCGTTCCAAATCTCACGTATGGTCATGAAGGGTGGGTCATGACCGAAAGGACTAGATCACGGGTACAAGCGGACAAAATGGGTTTTCTCAGGAGGGTGGCTGGAGTCTCCCTTAGAGATATGGTCAGAAGCTCAGCTCTCCGTGAGAAACTCGGAGTAGAACCGCTACTCCTTTGCGTCGAAAGGAGCCAGTTGAGGTGGTACGGGCATCTGGTAAGGATGCCCCCTGGGCAGCTCCCTGGAGGTGTTCTAGCATGTCCAGCTGGGAGGAGGCCTCGAGGGAAGACCCAGGACTAGGTGGAGAGATTATATACTTGAACCCTTTTTTCGATTTTGAAATCATATCATAAACGTTTACCCCTCTCGCCCAGCTTTAAAGTTGAACAAAACATGTTTAGTGTATTTATGCTTGCTTTTTCATTTTATTTAGGTATTATGCCAGGTTTCCTGTGAATATAATGGCATCAGAAAACGTGAGTCAGAATCTCTGCTAGTTTATCACAACTAGACACCAATAATCCCAACAGATCTCCTTACAAGGGAATTATGAAGCATTATGTATGTGCAAGTTTCCTTATGCCTGACTTATTTGTGATTTGCATAAATGGTCCAATGTCATCTTTGGTAATATTTATTTGACAATCAGCTGTACGATAACAAAGGCAATGTGGATGCTCGTTAGCACTATAATGCTCTGGATAAAGGGCGATGTTAGTGGCAAGGTGGAGCTGTACAGTTTGTGTGCAGGGAGCTCTCATTTCCGCCAAGAGCGGGAACAAGATGTCAGCTTTTATTGCCATGCCAGTGCACTCACGGGCAGCTAAATTAATTGTAATTCCATGGATCGCCTCCATATCCATTTAAAGGTTCTTGGAACATGAGTAGGCTGAATGAGAAAAATAGCGTTGATTTCCATAATAGTTACTGTAGGCCAAATGCAATGCAATATCCAATTTATTATTTACTTTACAGTATCCTACAAGGATCAATGAGCTGCATGCGATATGTCGCCTATAGATATTTGAATGAATACAACAAGTAGCCTATTGGGGGGAAGTTTTTATTTGGGGGTCATTGTGTCAAATCCCATAGGCTACCAATAGGGAATAGGCTACGTAGACTATCTTCTAAAAATATTTAACCATTATAAAGTTACCTTAGCGTCGCTAACCTACACTGACTGTACAGTGAGACAAGATAACTTACTAAGTTTCTTAGCAGTCGAAATGCCGCCGACTCGCCTCTTTCACACCGACTTTTCAGGGTCGCCCCCCCCCCCCTCCCCCCCCGTCGCCTCCACTCCCCTCCTCGTCCCTCTACCGCGCTCTTCTCTTCAGCCCACCACGCGTTCCGACGGGAACGGGAAAAGAGTGACGTCAAGGCAGGGCTGGTCTGCCGTTTATTAGCCAGAGCGAGGTGCCAGGTTCCAATAGCGCACACATCTGCTCTGTCCGGACAGGCAGAGCTCTCAAGACTACGAGGGATGTTTTACTAACAAGCCTTCTAGAGTTATTCTCAGTCAACAGAAACCCTGACCCAAGTGTCGCAACTGTTACCTATTTTAAATGAAAAGTTGAAACAACTTTTAACAGGCCAGTTGCATACATCCACTTTAAGAATAACTTTTGAATGAGACCGCGATAATACTTTCGTTGGCTAGTGACTTCTCGATTTGTCCAAACCAGGTGTTTGTTTTTAGAATTGGGACAGTTTTTCTTCGCATCTGTTGCTCAAACTTTAATAGACTAGTGATGGTTCTGTCACTAACGTTACTTGTAGGATTTGTAGTGCATTTGACTTCAGCCGACAAGGTAAGTGGCGGTATCGCTTTAATTTCGTCTTGTTGACATTGAGTGTAAGAATAGCGTCAGAAACGTTCAGCACGTAATTCAAGTCCAATTCACGTTCAACCGCGCCTGCCGGCGACCAAGGGAGCAGTAACCTAACCTATTCCAAAAGTTTGTTTGTAGCATTCAACTATGCGACCCAAATATCTTACTAGAAGTAGACTAGCCTAAACCACATGCTTTTGGACTGTTACATAACTGTAGTACAATTAGTAGGGTTTTTTTTATTATTAAAGCCAGAGCAAAAATGTAAAGTATGAATTCCATGATGGCAACGCTTTGCCAGTGTAAAATAAATAAATGGTGTTTAACTGAACTTGTTTGTTGTTTGCTTTACAGGCTGGCGCAGCAGATATAGAGGGTAAGTGAAATTGACATTTCTTTAAACTGATTTTATAAGCTTAAACACTACGGCGCTTTTCTCTGGCTAAAAACGAACACAGGATATCTAGGGTGTATTGGGATTAAAGTAGGAGTTGAGATAGCGTTTGGGTCTCTTTACCCCTTCCTCCCCACGCACACGAATATAGGCACACACAAACACAGACGCATTTCTGTTACTGATAGGCTATATTGCTGTGCTTTTGTTATACAGGAAAGAAAACGCAATCCAACTAAATCCAACACATCTGCTTTCCATTCCGAGGATGATAACCAGAACTATAGCAGTGGCTTGACACCCAATACACATCCAGTGCACGCCTTATCTTAAATTAAGCACCGATTACCTTATTCATAAGGTCGACTAACCGTAGTTGCCGCTTGTGCCGCGCAATGCCCATTTGCTTTGATGAATTCTTCAGCCCACGATTGATGATGATTATTCTCCCTGACAAGAGTATAGTCTGCTGTAGGCCTACTTTGTTGTGTGATATACTACAGTAGTAGGCTATTGACTGTCTGTGAGGAGCTGGAGGACAGCTCGTTTCACCATTATGCTGAAGGTCCTTCAGAAAGCTACCATGGGTGTGCATTCGTCAGGATGCTGTGCAGTAGGAAGCTGTGTTGTGTTCAAGTGTAGGTGGCCTGCTCATTTATAATGCACGTTCAGTGTTGTGAAACATAGGCTATAGTACATTTATAAATACTCACTCACTGGTTTGCAGTCAAATACTGTATTTATTGAACAGCAGCAGTTAGGTGTCCAAAGACGCTATTTATACTGTAAGTCAATAATAAACAAATCTAAATTAAACAAGCAGGGACATCAGGCACGGACAGCTTTGTGTTTGACAAGGCATGCACACAGCCTGGCAGAGGAAGGTTGTAGCTGGGCTCTGTTTGGCACTGCTGACTAGGTACTGTGGGGAGAGGGCCGCCTTTCAGTCAAGCCCCACGTACAGTCTACTTAAAGTGGCTCTATATTAGGGGGGTGGGGGGGGGGGCAATACAGCATAGTATCACAATATTTCCCGTGGCAATACTGTATCGATACACGGACGCCAAGTATCGATCTGTTATTATATAAATTGCACATGAGAATTTAACTTGTTATACAATATTTATGACATGTTCATGTCAGTTAGTCGGCTTGACAATCACGTTTTTTAGCAATACAATTTATGTGAGATGAACAAACAGATATTGACAAAGTTTTCCTTTGGGGACATAATTTGAAGTTGGAAAAAGTAATACATTGCAAAATATCGCAGAATATCGCAATATGTTTACAATCTCAACAATATCGTATCGTGACAATATCGCATCGTGATAAAATCGTATCGTGAGGTGATTCCCACCCCTACTCTATATGTAGGGGTGGGTAAGCGCACTAGCGTCTTATGACCAAAACAAATACTGTATGTATATGTACCACACATACTGTACTACATGCACTAACGTGTGCCTGGCCAGCGTGGCTACGTCAACAAAGAGCAGACGACCACAGAGAGAGTGTGATGTCATTCTCTGCTCAGGACCCCATTACTCCACTATGCTTACATAGAACACAGTTGATTGCTGCTGTATTAATGTTTAAAATATTGTATGAATCACGTTTTACTATTCTATGGAGCCAGACATCTCCTGTGCTAACGGATAGCTCTCTTCATCATCAGATAGCGCTCCATCATTATTGTCTCCTGAAACGCTGATTGAACCTTTAAGCGCATTAGCAAACTTCTGTAGCTATACTGTAGCTGTGGGATGAAATTCACACAACTTCTCTCACATTCACAATACACTGTATGGCATACAGGGAGTTACAGCATGTTCTTATTGTCACATAAATAATGTTGATGTTGCACTTTAAAACCCTGTATGTATATATATATTTATATAAATATATAAGTATATATGTGTGTGTGTGTGTATATATATATATATGTATATATATATATATATATAAAAAAAAATTTTTGTTATAGCAATTTTATTACTGATTATCTCTTGGGGACACAAAATGCACAGATTCCACGGAATGACACATAAATATATATATATACGTATATGTATATACAGTATATGTATACATATTATCTATACATATTATCTATATAATGTATATTCTATATACTGTACTGTGTTATCTATATAGTGTATATTCTATATACTGTACATATTATATATATATACTGTATATAAACATCATATCATACTTAACAGCCTTTCAAACTTAGAATGGAACCTTATGAGCACTAATCTCTGAACTGATGAACACAGAAAGTTCTTAATTTCTGTTCGACCCACGAGTCAGAGAGTCATTGTCATTATTAGACTGTCAGATGGAATAGGGTGGGGGTAGGTTGGGGGGGGTTGGTTTGCATAACCTAATGTCTTTAACTTGACAACATCATAAGGATTATGGTGATGATGAGGCCATTCTCCAATGTTTAATGCATTCCACTGGTAATGAAAATTATGCTCTAATGTCAGGGATGAGTGAAAAGCACACTGCTTTCTGTTTAAAATGTCACATATAGGTAAACACACATGCACACACGCTTATCATCTACAGAGTATGTCATTACTTTCAGAGGTGTCATTTCAGTGTTAAACAATAACACCTGTTGAATGCATACTGTTGCCAAAACCTCTGACAAAATTACAAGGTGCCGATATTCTTCATGCTGCAGTGCATGTCTCCCCCCCCCCCCACCATTCATCTCTAAATGTGTCCTTCGCCTGCTAACGCACAGGTTTGCATGGGCAGCCGACTGACTGTAGAGCTGGGTGGAAATTTCCTTTGAATCGGGAGCCTGTTCCAAGAAACATAAACTTGTATTATTAGGTTAACCACTAATGGGCTGTTGAATAAGGATCTTGACTGTGAACATGCTATGGCAGCCCTGCGGGGTTAACCTTGCTGCATTCATGGCTCGAGCTAAATGCACACGCGAGCCAGGCATGGATGTGATATAACACTGAATGGGCTGTATACTACGTTCAAGTATGCAAAGTATTTCAAAGTGTTGCATTGCTGTAAATGTAACGGCTGTTTTCTCCTTACAGACCTGTTGAAGAGCAGGCTGAAGGAATATGGCCTGGTCACGCCCATCAGCACCGACTCACACGGCCACTACCTATCACACCTTCTCTCGGCCAATCACAAGCAGCGCGTCAAGCGCGACTCGGCTGTCCCATTGGGCAAGGGCGACCACGGGCTGTTTTTCAACGTCACCGCCTTCGGGAAGGAGTTCCACCTGCGCCTGCGCCCCAACAGCCGGCTGGTGGCTCCGGGAGCCGTGGTGGAGTGGCGCGACGAGGTCCCGGACTCCGGGAGCGTTGGCAGGAATGTCGGCGGGAACGCCCGTTCGGAGGTCAACCGGACACAGCCGGAGACTGACGGCACCGACGAGAGGATACTGCGCCGGGAACTCCTAAAGATGGACTGCAGTTTCGTCGGTGACATCACAGACATTCCGGGGGCCTCGGTTGCCATTAACAACTGCGACGGTCTGGTGAGTTCTTCATCACAGCCGTAAGAAAACCCACTGGGGTGCCCGCCCACATGCCAAACTTCGCCTTCCCATCACCTCTCCACCACAAAGGTGGCATCAGCCGAAGTGTATATGTCCTTAACTCTGAGTTTATCCCTTTTTTCAATGTCAGTGGCAGGCATTTTTACAGCACATTGTTCTTGAGATAGTCCTCAAGTTGACAGACAAAATAGCTTTTGTTCCAAGATTTGCCATGGGTGAGTGGGTATCCGTTGCTCCCACAAACCCAACGTTTTCTTTTCCTTCAGCTACTTCCCAGCGTAAAACATGAGTTGCCTTTTGTGTGTTACAAAAGGCTGACGTCCTATTCTCCCTATTACCCCTCATAAAACACTTGGAACAGTAATTGGAGGATGTCTTTGGGCCAAAAGCTTTGGGTTTATGTCAGTGAGGTGCCTCCTGATTTAACAGTGTCTTGGTGGTCACAGCCATCACTGAACCACTCTCGATGACCTTTCAATGACCTGCGGGTCACCATCTTAAGGCTCGGAACACAGAAAACATCTCTCCGTTGGCTCTTTGCATGCACGAGCAGGTCTGACGCAGGGAGACGATTGCGTACAGAGGCCCCCCACAATTGATTTTTAGGGAATGGCCAAGGAGGGGTGTGACTTTATCCATTCCACATTAAACCGCGACAGCGTGGAGGCACATGCATGCACGTAGCAGAGCTTTGACACGGTGTCACTGTGGCAGTCACGCAGGAAAGTGTGTTTTATTGACCCACATGCCTTTTGAAGGTGGAGGTGTTGGGGAGAGATTACTTTGCAAGTCAGCCGGCAACTGTCAGATCAAGTCTGAAAAGCAGCTTACCGTTTTTGCACAAACTGTCTGTTTTTTGCACTTTATAATACCAACAATAAATTGAATACATCTGTAAGTAGGTGCTTTGCATTACAGGGGCCCGTATAAAAACGTTGTAGGTTAGCTGACAATGCCTTCTGTCAGCCAGTAAGGGCAGTTTACGTGGCCAGCAACACTGTTATTAGAATTCTAGGGCCTTCAAATACTTTCATTATAATGCTACATGGTTAACTTGTGGTTTCTTTACGAGCCAAGAAACATGTGGTGTATACCATACAAATGTCATGTCACAGAGACTCTTGGGGCTTGACTTTATGGGGTTAGCTGCAAAAACAAGATCAGTTGCTACATTCGGTTCCACTGGGTTTAAAGTTAAACTTATTCCGGTCAAGGTAACACAATCTGTTCATTGTCTTTTACTATGTGCCACTGTATCCTCAGCCTCTCAACACAAAGGAATCCCTCAAATTAGCTATCCCACCCGGAGGCAAGCTTCGTTATAATTTGTAGGCAAAAAAAAAAATGCTGTTGCAAAGTTTTTCAGATTTTAATGAACCATAAAGTTAGGTTTGTGGTTTACACTGTTTCAATTAATTAAGGATCAACCTTTGGCACAGTGTACTGTAGCTGAATGCATACAAGGCATAACTTGTAGTCACATCAACAGTACATACTGTACTGTACAGTACAGTACAGATACAATACTAAAGTTTAGTTTGCAACTGGTACCTGACAGACATATCTAACATGCATCGAATGTATAAAAACCACTAAGGCGTTCAAAATGCATATTCAAATTATGCTATTATTTTCCTTGACAGAATCCTGTGGTGTCAAGGGCATATACTGTAGTATATACTTAACAAATCAAGCCAAAAAGGATGCATTCAGTGTACTGTATAGTTCTTAATAGTTGTTTGTGTTATAAACAAAGTAGTGTTTCTAGCACTTACCATAGCCAAACACGTAATTATAGTAATTGAGCCCTTTTTACACTTTACAAAATGGTATTCTCAATTAATATAGGTTTCATTGTGTAGCCATATTTTGTACTGAAGGTGTGGAAGTAGGCAATTTTTTCTTCGTTATAGATTAAATAGTAATAACCTATAACTATCAGTGTTTATCGGCAGGTAAATAGTTCAGGGACGTCAGCGGTGTGTACATGTACAGTATTTTCAAATCATATCAAATCATAATCTTATTTCACTCTTATACTACTGTTGTTTAGAGGCTATAGTAAATCCTTGTTTATAACCCTGTTCTGGGTTTGTAGATTAGCATGTAACAGATTGTTGACCTGTCCAGCACGACAAGAAGCACTTATCCGTATTAGTAGTATGTTTTAACTTTAAAAAATAAAATGTCCACAAAACCTCACGTTTTAGCTATAAATCTGTCTTTTTAAGGTCACGGTTGGGCAGGATGTGAGAGCTGTGCTTTTACTGTACAGTAATATGTGTCTGTTGGTCACGGAAGACCCATCAAATGACTGCCATTGGCCTTGTAGGGCTACATTATGCTGTACTGTGACTGATATACTGTAAACTTTTACAGTATGCTATAATCTCACAATAATCTCCTCCAATAATATTTCAACATTAGAATACTGGAAGCTAATTGTCTATTTACAAGCTAGTTTTCTGTCGTAACGGGAAAGCCATAAACTTTAGCGCAACAGATCAAACACTGGCACAACCTGGAGCTGCTGACGAAAAATCCTGTTCCGGAGGGCCGGTGGTCTTTGATCTCAGGCGGTAGCCACATAGCCCTCGCTGAGTACGTGTGTTTTACAGGTTCTTAATTACAGCCAGCCCACTGTCTGGAACTCTTTACAGCAGAAGGCAAGCCCCCCTGCAGCCTGCGGTGTAACCTAGACCCACAATGCACCTGGTGAACATGGTCTGGACACGCTCCATTGGGAAGTGTTCGCAGTCCTTGCCTCCTACTGGGCGTAGACCTCTTGGAGCAGCCTTTAACCAATCAGCATTGCTACAGCTGTTTGTATCGCTTCATCTAACTCTACCACCATTTAGAAACACGTGCTTGGCTTCAACGTCATCGCACTTAGTCACCCCCCATGGTCTCTGATTGGTCCGCCATCCAAGCAGGCTGTGCGAACGGTAACGCCAACAGGGTTTCCAGGCTGTAATCTCAGCGAACATCCATCGGAGAGCAGTAGGGCGGGCGGAGCTAGGCTGGGCTTCCTTCCACGGGAGTAGAGCAGAGGTGAAAGGTGAAGGCAGCCATGTTGGAGAAAGATATTTTATATCTGTCAAAACAAAAACACCCCTCCCTTCAACGCAATAGGGTGCGACCTCAGGAGCTCCGCCCCACAAATTGGACGCACACTGCCAAGGTTGGGATTAGTGTTGTGTGGTGCGGTCTGCACCACTTTGTGTGTGTTCCTATTCACAGAGGGCAGGGTTGTGTAGAAACACCAGGTTATTTTTTCAGCACACACACAGAACGGACAGCTAGCAGACCCGGAGGAAATATCTGCTGAAATTGACAGACGGTGTATTAGCGTACCAATCGCTGACTCCACCTTTTCAAGTGAAGCAGCAGAGGGCTTACCCGCTGGCATCTGTGGGAGACGGCGTTCATATCGCACGCACGCACAAATTCTGGCTAAACCGGGGAAAAGCGTTTCCTGATAAAGCTGACAGATTGTGTCTCTGTTTACGCCCCCCTTTCAAGCCAATGTTTTGGTCAGGGTCACAGCATTCCCAAACGGCTTAGGGGGCCGTCCAATGGCTGCTCCCGTTTTTTTCCCACAAGGCCCCCCCGTAATGAGACGTATCCTTCAAAACAGCAGTCACTGTGGAGTTGAATGTATGGCTTAGTGTAGTGTTGTACATGAATGAAGGCCCTGCTGCCACAGAGAAACAGCCCACTGTGGCATCCAAAAATGGCCCTGCCCAGTGGACATTCTGATATGATCTTGGCTTCTCCTTCATTGAGCTGCATGTCCAGATCCAGTCAGCGTGGAGCAGGCACATGAGGAGGACCTGTATTAAATGCGACGGCCTGTGTCTTCAGACGCTCGCTTGGCCCGCGCTTCAGAGCAGCTGCTGTGGGCAAACCGCCACAGTCTTTCTCCTGTTTCTTCTGACAGAAGGACAATGGTTCCCCGCCGCTATACACCATCTTCGTGTTTACATTTGTGATGGCTTTGCAATTGCTGTAGGGCCGCATTGTACTGGGAATAAATGACACATGGCAAAGTCCTGTAATTTACAGATAGGATTTAAGCCTTGTTTATTTTTAAACATGGCTTCTCTGCCAGAGGTTGAACTGTTTTGGCTGGGTGTCCCACACAGCCAGACCCTTATACTATTCTGACGCTAGTGGTTTGAAGCTTTTTCTGACCCCTGACCTGTATATAAAAAGCTGTCTCCTTTTCATATCGTTAGTAACATGATTTCAAATCCTTAACTTCCTGACCCGCTGCTTCAAGAAGGCAATTATTTCATTAGCTTACTTAGCATCTTGTGTTTTATATAATGTATATGTAATAACTTTTGTTTAATTGTGTTGAATGAGCTGTTATCTCCTCAACTCTGAATATTGCACTTCCTGCAACATTTTCGATATGATATTGCACAGCGTGACATTGTGATAACGAGTCCCCTAGTTGACATCCATGCTGTTGCGCCTCTGAAACATCAAAAACAAAATGTTTTCCCTGCGTTTTGTCCCGCGCTTGAAAAGGATGCGGCTTCCGCCTCCTTACAAAAAACATTTTGTAGAAGAAGCCCCGTAAATTCCCGAGGACAGTGAATGCGTTGCACAGCCGGCAAGAGAGAGAGCAAACATACCGTACTCCCCGAGGTGGCCGGCCATATCAGTCCTGCTTCACACTGACTAAACACTTCTCAGCATATCAAACCGCAACAGGAAGAAGATTGTTGCAGGAATGCGACTGACCTCTAGACATTAGCAGTGGGCGTATTCTGTATCACAGCGAAATATCTCGTCTTGGTTTATTCTTCTTCTTTGTCCCTTTCTGCACTTCCTCCCACCCGCTTATTGTATATCTGTCAGTGGCTCGCTGACCCCCCACCCACTCACGATCACTAGCTTAGCACTCTTCCTCTCAGACAGAGTGCATAGTAAGACTTACCCAGGTACATCTTAAACACAAAAGGTGCTAAATGAATAAAAGCCCATCCCTTTTTTCCAGGATTAATACGGTTTTTCTTGTACTGCCGATGAATCCACACAGACCAGGTCGGAAATACCGATGCCCAGGCTGGAACCACATCTCTGCGACCAATGCATTTGTTTTAGGCCGCCCTTCTAAATCACTGTACTCACGGTGATTAATTATAATGTGGCTCTCCCAACCCTCCAGACACACAGCGTAGCTCAACCACCACTCTGTCCATGGTCAAATCCAATCTCGAAGGTCTTAACTCGGGCATCCCACACAGGTGAGCTGAATGTGTTTAAAGACCTGTAAGATGCTGTACAACTTTTTAAAGCTTAGACAGTGACATTTCGATTCAGCCTCGTCCATTTTCTTTGGCAACCCGGCACACGTGGAACCCTCTGCCTTGCGTTCCATCAAAAAAGCAATTTTTAAAGGGTAATCCTGGCCAATCCAACTGGGCCTGCACCTTATTTTCACCACCCCTCCCCAACTGTGGCGATTGTTTGGGGCGACCAAAAAAAATGTATTAACCGAATCACACAGTTTGAGAGTTCCCGGTGATCTCAGCAACGAATGCTAACAGGAATGTATTGACTTTGTAAGTTGAGGGAGCATGGCACCATATAGCTCTGGTGGTTCTTCACACTGGCTGCCTTTCGATTGGAACAGCGGTGTGTGGAGGAAAATGATTAGGGAAGCCAAGCAAGCCAAATCTGCGTTCACTGTTGAATGTCCCCTTGGACACCATTATGTTAAATGGCAGGCGTGGCCTGCTGAAAGCTTTCTGATATATATCACAACACTGTGATCCTGTGGCCGGTATTTCTCCGGTTTTTAAACTGATTGATTCTTAATGTAGTCAGTGATTGTAAGCTAATACACTGATAATATCTCCTCACGGTCCGCCATCTGCCCTTTCTGTATGTGCTGAAAGAAATAATCTGGTGTTTCTACACAAACAAAATGGTGCAGCCTGCACCACACAACACTATCCGAGCCTTGCAAATGTGTTTCCAATGTGTGGGGGCGGACCTTCTGAGGGCGCGAAGGGAGAGGTGCTTTTGTTTTTACTGAGTTCAAATATCAAATGTCACTTTTCTCCAGAATGACTGACTATACCTTTAAGAAAGGCAATGTCTTAAGTTAGTACTGTACCTCCAGTAATTAACACGATTCAGAATTATACTTTGCCTCATAGAAAATCACTATTATGGATTGTCTACCGCCATGCACGGCAAAAAGCAAGGCACATGCACATACAGTTTCAAATACATGACTTACTGTGCACACATCATATCTTCTTGACATCTGACATATAATAGGATTTAATAGGATATTTTAAACTACATACACTCATAAGCTAACACCCATCACAACGGCCAAAATGCAAAATATTCTAACTCTCATTCTCATTCTAACAACTAACATGTCTTACGAATATACTGTGCCTGACTGCTAACAAATTGCCACTCTGTTCACATAACATGTTCTCATTAAATGTTTGCTATTCCCCGCTGCATGCTCAGCTTTGGAGTACAGTAGCCATCACACTTCATTTTCAGAAAATGAATCTTCACCCTCCATTAAAGGTCTAGTCACTAATGTCAGTAATTCTGGAGAAACATTGATATTTAAACTCTAATGAAACAAAAACACCTCTCCCTTCCATGCCATAGGGTGCTCCCTCGGAAGCTCCGCCCCACACATTGGAAATGCATCATGAAGGTGGGCTGTGTTTGAAATGTTCACTATATAGTGAATCAGCCATTTTGTAGTGTTGATGTAGTGTCTGAATTTTTCATTCACCAAATAGTGCACTTGAAAAGCTTCGCGGGGCACTCCAAAAGTAGTGTGCAAAGGATGTACACTACGTCGATCGAAGTATACCGTCATCCGTGTGCTGTCCAATGTGTTGACAGAAGAGGAAGCCGTCAGATTATATTATAAGGCATATCGCTACTATATTGAATGAAGTCTCGTAAAGGCACAATTATTATCTGCTAGGGTACTGTAGGCTATGCAATTTATTTGAGAGCATTCCATCTCTGGCATATATAAATCTCAGGCTTCTACCGGTACGGTAGCATAAGTGGCTTCTCCTCTGCCATATGATAATATTTTAGCCGTGTGTGTATTGAGGAGTTTAACAGTGAAACAGACTCCGGTGCTTTAAAAACAATTAGTTAAAAAGTTATTTTAATGTATGCGCTACTATTTATTGACTGCTTTGCATGGATATCGTTAATTTACATGTACTTATTATATTGAATATAGTATCCAACCAACATATTCTTGTATATCGGGGCCTTTAGGTCCTCACTTCTGCAGGTGACCTTTGCCACTGCATCTCATTTATGGCTCTACAACCCTGACTGGATGCTCAAATGTTGATTTTGACCTTCGCCTCACAAGTGTCACGGCTACACTTGGTGAACATTTAATCAGTGTGTGTGTGTGTTATTGTGCACAGCTGTTACTAAGGGCACGAAGTGTGACTTGTAAATGTAAACATTACCCTTGTGGGTTACTATTCCTCCAGTGGCACCTTTTGTCATGTTCGGCAGTGATTCAAAGCAAGCCTTCTCCGGATATCAAACTGTCAGTTTGACTGACAGCTATTCCCTTGTCGCCAAGGTTTGTCGGCAAGACACGCTTCAGAAGAACACACGTGCTACCGTAGAATGCGTAACGTGACGAAGCAAGTGCATTAGATATGTAAATGTTTCGCTGGGAGCTGTGGGTGCTCAGTGGCCTAAACTTCTGCCCTACGAGGGAAAATAGCACTCTGGACATGTACAGCTCCTGACATATCTGGAGCTACCAAGGAGAGGGGGGGGGGGGAGCACAGAAAATGTCCCTTTTGATTAGGAAACAGACGGCGAGCCAGTTCCTCTTTGCAGTGAACTGTAGTCAGGCACAAGCGTTGTATTCACTAATAGTTCTTAATGTTTCTTGTTGACATAGTCGAGGCGAGCCTTGCCTTGCCTGTTGCAGAGGTTTGACCCCAGAACTGTTTGGGTATATGGTTTGAGGTGCGGGCAAGAAGGCACAGAGGGATATGCAAAGCCAAGCTATTTCTTCCAAGTTTTTCTCCTCGGCAGCGCGTGAGGGGATAGTTCAGTATACCGGCGGCTGTTTTTATTGATATTTATGTGCTTCAGCATTTTTAATCATGACCTATATTAACTTAAGAGGTGCCCACATTTTTGTTGTCGTTCCAGACACTAGGAGCCATTCACACCGGCGTGGGGGTTTATTTTAAGCCAAATGCAGACTGCTTACCACCTTCTGAAAGCAGTAGGTAAATGTTATCCCTGTTTAGATGAGCTACACAAAAAGACGATGATGAAGACAAATTGTACCTACCACGCGGTCTAGAACTTTCTTTATCCTTTAAAATCATCTGCTGTGAGAAGATTATTTTTTTTGTCTTCCTTACTTTCCAGAAATGAACTATAACAGAGAGACTTACAGTGAAGAAATTATTATTCTACACAAATTTTGATTTCCCTAATTTATCTCAGGTCCCTCCACAGAGGTTCCACACTAATTAGTGGATTCACCTGGTTTGGTATGTGACTCTACCCTTTATAGCACATGACTGGAGACTATGAATTAAATATGCATTCCTGCACCCGTCCCACCAAACCCCCCGCCCCCCCTCTCTTCCATAGAGTCCCTTTAAAGACTGGGGATGAAAATGGCAGGTACTGATGACGAAGGTTTGCACACATTTTTGAAGGCAAACACACCTTTGACCAACACACAGGTTGAAAGGCTGTAGTGTCCTGGCTGAATTTATGCCTTTTTTTTCTCGAATTTGCGCTACCCTCAACTTTCTTTTTCCTTTTTTTTTTTTGTGTCCCCCTCACATTTATACCGACCTCCTTAAGAAGTTTAGACTGAAAGAGACTGTTTTGAAAAACTGGAGCCCTTTAACTGAATCCCATATGTTTTTTTTGGCAGAGGAGGGCTGTCTGCCTGGCCCGGGCTGATGTTGGATATTAAACTGATGGAACACAGGAGTTTTGATCCTGTTTTGAGGCTTCTATTTGGGTACTTGTAAGCTGGGCCTGTGTTGGACACTGCTATTGTCTGCTCCGCTTAACTTGCCTCTGTTTGGTTAACAGCAAGACACCGGACAGTTGTCAAGTCCTTCCCAGAGGCTGTGTGGATCTGGTCAAAAGTGTGTGTGGGGGGGTTCTCAGTTCTGTGTAGCATTTCAACATAAACGTGGTTATTTAATTGCGGCTAAATTTGTTTTGAAATAGAATTGCTCTGCTGCTTTTTTACGCCAGTGTACTATCTGTTGATTTGGCCGCTCCTGCCAGCTGTGCTTACCAGTTCTGGGTGGTGCCGCTCAAATAGCTTGGATACTGTCGGAGTGCAATAGGCCATGATATTCTGCTTCTGCAATCAGAGGCGTTGAGTGTGTGTGAGTGTGTGTGTGAGTGAGTGAGTGACTGAGAGAAAGAGTGTGTGTCTGAAAGAGAGAGGGAGGGAGGGGGAGAGAGAGAGGGAGAGAGAGAGAGCATACATGCAGTACATACATTTTACATGCATATTTGCCCAAGCATGAGTTACCTACAGTAAGCCATCATGTTCCAACAGAAGGAGCTCCGGATTCTGTGAACCAGTTGCTTCAATATACAAACAAATAACACATTTTCGCTAACCCACAATGGATTAAGGAAGAAACAAGCACAGTTATAGCCAACAACACTGGGATAACATAAATATTAATTTTGTATTTTTTTACTTCAATATTTGGCAGGCACAATGCCTATTACATGTATTCTCGGCTGCTATTCTAAATACATTACAAAAACACTTGAGACTGCTTGGAAAATGGCAGATAACTCTACCTGCTCAAATTCCCTGCATTAGGTAAAAAAAGACATTACTTAAGTTTATCTTAAAACATCTTTCTATCAGAACATCCCCTGCTACATTGCGACATTGTTACGATAATATTACTATGATATAAAAAGGTTTTGACCATATCACCACCCCCACTATTCTTGAAAACTGGTAAATGCTATCATCTCTGGTTGATTCACATGTAAAAACGTCTTTAATCTGTGTGTGTGTGTGTGTGTGTGTGTGTGTGTGGGGAGGGAAAAGAAGGTAATGGATGACTTTTAAAGCTTGAGATACTCGAGAATGGATGAATTTTTACTGTGAGAAAGGAACATTTTTTAACAGTGCCTTTGAGAATGTGGTAAGATAGGACAATGTAAAATATTATTGTGTTGGATCATTGCTGAATTTCTCTTCACTCAGAAATGTTCTTTGTGTATCTGCAGTGGTCCGGCACAACCCCAGAAAACGTAGACAGAGAGAAAAAAAAAACTCTCTGGCCAGCAAAAACAGCTCATGGACAAGAGAGGGGTCTAAGGTAGCAGACATAAAGTTTGTAGAATAAATCTTCTATTCATGGACGACTGACAGCCAACTGTTGGTGCCGAACTACCCCAAAGAAATAATGGCTACCGTGTTGTACCTGAACACAAGTGGGGCATGTCAGCTGGTGACCTCACAGAAATCCAATTCCTAGAGCAAAAAAAAACACGAAATAAAATATATTGTTGGAGTGAGCTAACAAGCACTAACGTGATACCCTGGAGCCTGGCTTAATGAACCTTGGTTCCTGGCACCTCCCTCTGATAGGAGAGATTCACACAAAGAAAAAAAAACCCACATGATGAACTTAAAGGTGTAGTCAGCGACGCTGGAGAAAGATTGTTAATATTTGAGCTCGTCCAAAACACCCTTCACCACTCCCACAGACGCTGTCCTTCAAATTGATCATGTTTTTGCCAAGGCTGGTGATAGTGGCATCATACCCTTGACTTGTTTTGTGTTTGTTTATTTTGTTTTCAGGGACAGTACACATTAATAAACATTTCTGTAAATGTGCAAGTTTAGCCATACAGGTTCATTTTCAACTGTAGTTCCTGGGCAGGTGTAAAGTCAAATACACAAAATACACATTAAAACAGGTAGAATCATGCAAAATTTCACTCACTAATACTAGAGAAAGTAGACTGTACATATGTAGAAACCAACACTCGAGCACAAGATGTACTTGTACGTACAGTACACATACATGTGGTGTACACTATACCCATACACACATACATTACAGACTATTAACGGTACAATACTGTACATGCATCTAAATAATGTTCCCATTTACAGAGGCTGGGCTGTGTAGAAACACCAGATTATTATTTTCACTGCTCACACATGTCAGGCAGCTTGTGCATCAGGAGGAAATATCAGATGAATCAGATAAAGATTTTTATCTTAAAATTGCTGGCTCCACCTTTAACGTTGTGGTTACCCTTTAGTTGCTGTCTCACATTAGGTTGCTTGATTAAAGTTATTATACTGTGTAATTTTGGCCACCTATGTTCTACTATGTTGTGGTCGCCACGTCGACCAGGCTACAATCATACAGATTGTTATGAATAAGGCCAAGATAATCCAGGAATTGCGCCGCAGATACTGAGTAATAATAATAATGCTAATCGTAATCATAATAAACTGTATTTATATAGTACTTTTAATAAAAGGTTGCAGCTCAAAGTGCTTTACAGTTGAAGAAAAGAAAAAAGATCAAATGGTAAAATGAAAATAAATAAATCAACAATAAAACAATAATACGAAAAAAATAATAATACACAGGGGATTACAAACAAGACAGTACATGATAAAAAACTTGAGGGGGATTTCCTATATCCCGTTAACAATTACAAACGTGAGACCTAAGATTATTCTCACGGAGAACTAACACATTTGAGGCAATATGTTTATTCCTCACACATTTGATTAGACCCAAACACATGTGAGGTACAAATACAATTGCATAGGTGATACAATATGATTATTCCTCACAAAAACACCTGTAGGTTTCTCCAGACAATATGCTTACAGCAGCATCGCTCCTAGTCTCCACATTGCAATACAGCTCAACATTTGCAGGATGAAATTGAACATGCTATTCAAGAGTAGATCCACTTCCACTTATCTTAATGCATGGGAATCGGCAAGGACATCCCAGTGGATTTCCTCCAACGGCCTGATGAATTAAGGTTCTCTTATTATGGGGCAGAAAGGAGTGAAATGCAGCAATCGCAAAGCCTGCTTCTTATTTGGCCTCCTGTATAGTGCTGAGAGTTATGGAACAACTGAATTAATTAATGGTTCCTATATATACTTTTGACACTTTTAAAGATCGTTGTATTATTTTTGTCCTCATGAGACAAACTTGATCTTGCGAGCTTTGGTTTGGCTACGAGGATCAGTCTGGACTCTGGATACCTTGAAAGTGTTGCGGTTAAGTTCGAACCACAGTGGCTCTTACCAGTCAGTCATGTGGCAGCTACGGGCGTTTAGGTGTGACGTTAAGGCCATTAACGGTTCCAATGGGAGCAGCCGTATGTGATGTAGCCAGAAGCTACTCATGCAAGCAGGGAATGTACAGAATGGAAGAAAAACTAATGTGTTCAAACTCTTCTTGACGGACCTAGGGTTAGGACTAGGTTTCTTCACCTAACCCCGATCTGAATGGCAATCACCAGGGCCTTCTTTTGAAAAGAACTCAAATGCATGTTTTTTTAATGCGAGTTGCCTCTGCAACAAGACTATGCACTACAGTATGCCCTACTGTACTGTACCTTGACTGAAGAGCACATTTTTTATCATCTGAAGGCATCTTTAGGACACTTTGTATCTTTTGAAACATTGCTTTACCTAATACAAACCATATGGGGAGAGGTGGAGAATTTAGTCAAGAGTCACTTTGCGCTTGGTTAAAGAATAACTATACCCTAAAATGTGTGGGGTTTTTTTTAGATATAAACTACTTAGCTGTGATGAGACACATCAGTGCTATAGTGATAATATTTACACAGTTCCAATTTGTATACAAATCTGCATTGTATTGGTTGAAAATTGCTCTTCACACCATCTGTTTAAAATTACCCAAGGACTTGCAGACTTAAAGTGTACGGTTGGAACACTTGTGCATCATGACTTAAATGGTAACTATGATGTTAAATGGTAACTATGATATAATGGGCGCCCTTCCCTCAGCTCCTTGACTACTTTTCAGCATTTTTCAAAATGGTGGAGTCAGGCTCAGAGCTGGGGGTGTAGTTAATGCCGCCGCCCACTGGTGGTGTCGTTCGGCAGTGCGTCAAGGAATGCAACGTTCGAAACGTAAAGTGAAATTGACGGAGGAAAACCTGCAGATATTCAATGCATGTTCGTGGCTTCACGCCCAAGAAATTGAACCACGTTCTAAACCTTGCCGTCGACGCGCGTCAGACGCCGCCAATGGGCGTTGCCCCGTTAAAAAGAACTAGTTCTAAAGCTCCGGCGTCTCTTGACGCGCGTCGCCACCTTCAGTGTCTGTAAAGCCCCACACATTGAAACGCATTGCAAAGCCAAGCGGCATTGTTGTGACCGTTGTTCGCCCCTTTGTTTATATTCCTATTTACTGAGCCAGGGCTGTGTGGCAGTACCAGATTATTTATTCAGCACACACAGACAACGGTAAAATAGCAGAATGTGAGGAGATAAGTATTTGGTGAAAATGCTGTTAGAGCATGTGTGCATCTTGTGTGACCATGCCAAATTATTATAGTTTTTTCAAAGATATGAAACTTTGATATAATGCGGCATGTGAAAACAACTGGACCATAATAATTTGAGCTATTTTATCTCTTAGCTTGCTGATCCCCTAGTCTTTATTATGGTCTATTAAGAATACTGTGGACAAAAATCACACTTTCCAGTTGGTTTATGTAGGCTGATTAATGTTCAGACTAGACGACAATAATATTGTGTCTTCAGGGATAAAAACAATATCCACGCGTTGGTGTTTCTAATGTGGTGGTGGGGGGGTGGGGGGTGGAGCATCTGAGGGAGCACCCTATG
>JAODUK010046504.1:0-19812 GCA_027564635.1 Typhlichthys eigenmanni
CTCTCTCTCTCTCTCTCTCTCTCTCTCTCTCTCTCTCTCTCTCTCTCTCTCTCTCTCTCTCTCTCTCTCTGTGTTGTGACTGGGTGGTGGATTTTAACAGTTGGCAGCAGGCAGACGACAGCTCCGGCCGCGGTTGCCACGGCTGCGGGCACCACCGCCGGGCTGGTTGAGCAAGGTTAGGTCTCTCTCTCGCTCTCTCTCTCTCTGTCTCTTTCTCCTCCACCTCCACGCAGCATGAGAGCTCAGGTCCTGGCATCCACCCCTCTTCCTCCCTTCCTCATTAGCCACACCTCCCCGCCCTGCCATTCTGATGGGGCAGCAGCTACGCCTGGCACAGCCCAGGATCACAGCTGCTAATCTGACTGTGGTGTGAGCATGTCTCTCTCTCTCTCTCTCTCTCTCTCTCTCTCTCTCTCTCTCTCTCTCTCCTGTCTGAGAGTGGAACTAGGGAATGTTACCTCCACCCGAACACGTGCTGTCAGTGAATGCTGCATGGGACACTGACTGGTGCATGTGTGGTAACGCCGGGAGTGGCTTAATTAAGATGCATGGTTAACCATGGTGTGAAAGATGCAAGGCTGGCCTGGCTCTTCAGGAAATGCACACCAAAGAAAAGCACAAGCACATATTAGTTAACCCAGGTGATGATGCACCCACACTCTGTCCTGGGTGTGGTGTTCTAAGTAAGGCATGCAGTTAAGACAGGCAGCATCCTGGTTTCTGCTGCCAACTGGGGCTGTGCAGGCCTACTGTCCCTCAAGCCTCCAGTACACTCTATTATTTATAGCAGACTCAGCTTCACTTTATCTCTCTCTGTCACACACTACAGCTGTCACACTACCCCACTAGGGAGGTGAATGCATCTTTCAGTAGAACTCTGCCTTCTAAATGTGTAGGAAAATGTCTAGAGTCACTCCAGAATCTAGAGCCTTTATTAAACCAAATGTTGTGTTACGTGCTTCCCAGAGAGTCTGTCATGTGATTCCACACCTACCCTGGCCTCGCAGTCTTGCATCTAGCCAACGTTGCTTAGCGTGTATTGATAAATGGTTTGTCTCTTTTAACCTCTTCCTCCTCTCTCTTGTTGCTACGTCTTTTTTGTTGTGGCAAGGTAAGGCTGGCTTTACCACCTTAGGTTTGAACTGAGCTACGTTTCACCTTGCAGGTGGCCATGGATGGAATGTCAAGCCATGGTTGCTGTAAAAAACATGAATTTAATTGTCAGGACCATACTGTATTATTACAGAGTACAGAGTAATACATAGTTATCCTCTTACAGTTACTCTCTTCTCCTCTCCCCTTCTTCATGGAAGAAGAGAATGTAATTTACTTAATAGTTGAGACTGCACTACAGGTCTCTGCTAATCTTAGACATGTGAACACATTCCACTACTGTGTATCGACAGTATGCATATGGTTGACATGTTGGCAGCCCTAGGAATATGTGGTGTCTCACCAAGACACTAAATAACACTAAATATGCAAGTAAGTGGATACAGTATGTATGGAAAGTGTGTTGCATTCTGGAAAGCTCCATGTGAGCCCCAACACACACAGTGCTGACATGAATCCCCTCAGTGCTATCAGTGTTATCTCACCTTAGGTCTGGACCCCTGTGAATGATTAAAGGAGACCCCTGTGCGTATTGTAAACACTAACCATTGTGATAAGAGACACACGTGTGTGTTTCTGCATGTCCACACCCCTCTATGACCAAGCACACATCAAATGGACCACTTAATGTGTCATTTTCCCTTCTGTAAGGGATTATGGAGATTATTATGATAATCACACTGCTCTGTCAACAGTGACATAGGCCCTCTTTTCTGTCATTACCCATCATTAGACAGCAGACGGTGCACTAATGCTCTTTAAGGACCCTCCAGAGTTATTTAGGGCAGTGTTTGTTTGTTTTATGCCTTGCAATGCAGCCGTATTTGTTATAGGTCCCTTGAGGCCGCCAAACACAATGGCAGGCATAACAATATACAAGATATAATGCAAATGTTTTTTTGAGGACTTTTGCTTGCAGCAGTCAGTTATTTGCTAAGTCATTTTAAGTACCACATGGAAGGTGGTACAATTATTCATTTGAGAAAATCAATGATCACAATGGCTGTTGGTGTCAGTAGAATTTCTGTTCTTCCTGAGGAGCATAGCCATTCATTTAATTAATCTTTGTAAAATAGAATTCCATTTCCAGTGCATTCCAGTCTACTGAGTTTTTGCAAAGTATTTTTTGGGAACATGTGAATAATAATGTTTTTATGTTTAAACTACATGCTCATGCAGCTAAACAATGTCTAAACAATGTCTGAACAAGCTGGGAAATCTACAGAACCTTTAGCTGAAGTAGGGGGAGGAATTAAGTATATGCTGCTGTACACTTTAACCTCTGATCTACATGGAAGTGGCCTTACAGCAGTGACGTGCGGTCAGGGGCGGCAAGGGAGGCAGTGCCTCCCCTGTGTCATAAAATGTAAAAAAACTAAAATGATTAAAAATAAATACTTAAATATTTGTCCACTGATCCGTGATCAAAATTGAATGATTGCATGATTCCAGTCATTTCCAATAATTTTTATAGTCAACGTCGCTGAATGTGTGTATTCTCCTGTTCAACCAAATACGGGGAAAGAGCGAACGGAGGCAGCGACAGGTGAGCCTCCTCGCTGCCTCCGTTCGCTCTTTCGCTCGTTCATTCAGCGACATTGACAAGTAATTGATAGCTTGCACGCTCTGAAGCACTGGTATGATATTGTTCACCTTATTTTCAAATGTAATGATAGGGTGTGTATGGCTGTCACACCCAAAGAAACGATGTAATGAATAATATGAACAATACAGTATATTTTTAAATGTTTCTCAAATCATTCTCTCACTTGATTTTCTAGTATTTTTCTGTCTGCAACTGCCTGTCTTGGCCAGGTATCCCTTGTAAAATAGATGTTTAATCTCAATGGGTTCAACTTCCTGGTTAAATAAATGTTAAATCAAATAAAAATTAAATTTCTACAATTGTTGGACAAACTTGCTGTATTACTGTACTTTACACATTTGAAAATATATGTGTGAATGTGTGTGCACATCTAATCTATAAATATATGCGTGTAATTGCTTCTGGAGGTTCCAAAAGCTTGTGTATACCAAACAAGTATTGAGTGTGAATATTCAGTGCTGACGCCATCTATCTGCCCGTGTTTGTCATTGCAGCAGCCAAGAGTCTGCTCAACAAGAAGGCCGATGTTAAGGTAACACTCACACCTTTTTTCTTTCTCTTTGCTTTTGTCCTTATTGTGCCCTCTTTTCATATCTGTCTTCTGGCCTTCATTGTCTTCAAACCAGATTTCATTCATAGTGTGTGTGTGTGTGTGTGTGTGTGTGTGTGTGCAACGTTGCTAGACATATCCCAAGAGCATGCACATGCAATGAAGAGAGTATGTGTTGGCGTTTTCATGTGTGTATCGGTGTGCACTGCCTGCATGTACAGTATGTCTTTGTGTGCATGTCTCTGTAAATGTGTGTGGTAAAGCATTTGCACTGGTGTATGCGCGTGTGTGTGTGTGTGTGTGTGCGTGCGTGTGTGTGTGCCATCTCCAGGAATAGAATACAGTCTGGATACACAGACCACAGAAATAACCCCCTCCCTTCCCCTCTCCTCACACCCATCGCCTAGCAACAGCCCCCAACACACACACATGCCCCCATAACCATTTCCACTGCTTCCACTTCTCTGCTCCGCTGTCCTCTTCACTCCTGTCCTCTTCCCAGGCAGGAGCAGCCAGTGTGAAACATCACACTTCCTTTCTTGCTGCTGTCTGTCCTCCTCATGTCCTCCTCCTCATCCTCTTTTGGACGTTATGCGGTCCTGATCTGGCAATGTTGCCTCTTCAGCTTCTTCTTCAGCCCCGGATGCTTTTACCACTACTCTAAGACACTAGCCAAACAAAAAGTACTGTATGCAATAATAAGCTTTTTTATTACACTGCAGATTATGCTGTGAGAGTTATTATAGCCTACCTTTATGGGATATTGGAAATGGGAACATCTAATTACCTAACGACCAAACACCTAACACAGCGCTACGGGCAAGGCAGCGCTACGGTAGCATGTTTCGACAAGGCAGCATAGATCGACAGAACACAGGCGTTTATTGTAGGCGTATGCACGTTTGCATGCAGACAGCCCAGTTACGATAATAATTTACAACCACAATGAAGCTATGCATACGCAGTCATATTATATCTATTTCTAGGACATGTTGGTTATTACTATGAATAGGAAGTTCATCACGTATCTGTATAATTTCTAAATACATTGAATAAAAAATGTGTTTGCTCAAATATTCTATATGCTAGTTATAGTCTAGTTGTTCAGGTTTGCCTTCTCTACCTTTAATACCACATAAAATATGTCATTCTACTGTAGAAAATAAATATATAGGCTACAGTAGTCTATGTGACCATGTCACAAATTTGACCAAAATAAAAGAAAAACTACAGAGCCTTCACCAAGCCAGACCAGCATACAATAAAAACAATACATTAAACACAAAATAAATATAATTGTCCTCAATATAATTGTTACTGTGTTTGGCTGTGCTGCTAAATATTTTTAATTTGAAGCACATGTGCTCCTTGGGGAAAAGGTAAATTGCACTAAATTGTGGATATATCTTTAAAATGTTCAAAAGCTTCTTCAGGGGTAGCATGCCCCCAGACCCTACAGACACTACAGAGCCTAAGGTCCATCTTCCCATAGTTTCACAAAATTCTGTGGGGAACACTGTACATGATGAGATTACTTTGAAGTCTAGCGTGTTTTCAAAATGGTGGTAGTGCTAGATGAGGCAAGTAAAACAGTTGTAGCAACGGCAATTGGATAAAGGCGTTTACACCCAGTAGGAGGCAACAACTGTAAACACTCCCAATGGAGCATGGCCAGACCTTATTCACAAAGTGAATTTTAGGTCTGGTCACACCAGGCTACTCTTCTCCTCCACAGGGAATATAGTTTCACTGCATAGCCTTCCTCATTCTGGTTCTCATGCCTCCTCACCGCAACCATTTGAAGATTGTCTTCTCACAGAAGGGAGATTCTTTAATATGTATCCAGAATTGCTCTTGTGGTTGAAATGAGAGCATACTCTAAGGATCTGACACTATTTACTAATGCAACTACTCCCCACTATTCGTGCTGATCTTCTTACTATTCCCTACTTTGTCCCTTAAAGTGCTCATAGACATCTACGGGCCTTTCTGTACACAGCTGTGTTTCAGACATAAACCCAAGGCTATTGAGCTGGGACGGGGAATTTGGGGGCACTGTAATACAATCGAGCAGTGTACTTTCACCTGTGGTCATTGATCTCTCTCCTACTTTTTCCACCATCAATTCATTTGTCCATCCATCCAATCGTGGAACAGAAACGCAAGTCCCGCTCCACTGTACAACACATGGTAGGAATGCTTTTTTTCCACTGTCTTGGTACCTTCACATCCTCTTGCTCTAGTTTCACCTCTTCTTCCACCTTTTTATTCTTGGCTAATATGATTGATATGATTTTTACAGCGGTCAGCAGCTGACTCGCTAAGCACATACAGGTGCATCTCAATAAATTAGAATATTGTGTAAACGGTAAACACCTGCAAATGTTTCCTGAGCCTTTAAATTGTCTCTCATACTATATGTCCACACGTACACTGCTAAATTTAAATTACAATTTTTATTCCTTCCACACCAGCACGTTTAAAAAAAGAATTATGTCCACAAGGAAACGCTAAAATATGTCAGCATTATAGGATAGTAACTGTATGTAAACATGTAAAAAGTCCCGTTAGTAAGGTTTAAACCATCACAGGCTGTTTCTCAATATGTGTTATTTTCTGTTCTTGCAGAGTTGTGAAACGTCATCATTCATAGCTAAGTGCTCTTCTAATTCACAAGTTTGCATATAGACAAAAACTGATAAAATACCAGGAAGTATTCTCGATAAACAGTTTTTACTAAGGATGCATCCAGTGGTGACTTGTGTGTGAACTTGTCTGTGTAATATCCCAGAATGCATTTAGAATAAACAAGCGGCAATGGCAGTTGAGAAAACACACAATACTAGCTATACTTTTCGATGCTGTTTTAAGAGTTTTTGAAGAGAGAATATAGATGTTTTAACTTCAAGTCTGTGGTCGATTTATCAAGATGGAGTCTAGTTTAAAATTTGCTACAACGATTTCGTAGATGTGAGGTCCCGCTAACAGACCGGGACAGCCATGATACCTCACCAGCTATCAAGCGTTCAAAAGTGTATACAGTTTTGCACTGATAATACCGGTACCAGTGTTGTCATCCCTGAGCCCAGGGTATTGCGCAATAGCCAAGAAAGATAGCCAAGAATATGCATCTCAATCTAGATCTGTCCTCGCGTTCTTGCAAGACCATTCTAAGAAGGACACTTGGCAAGAACCTACCTCTCAAAACACAAGCACGTACCTGGCATTCTTGGAATTGAGGAACAGCCACAGCTTTACCTATGTCCGCCATTGTTCAAACATCGCAAATGTAAATCAAAGAGTTTAGAATTATAGCAAGATTGAGCATTTAAATGGAAGCAAAAATGAAACGCTTAGAAAGTTATATTCTCTCTGATGTAAAGTAAACAGTTAACAGTGCACCTCAAACAAAAGACCGCCGCACAAGCTGACGTTACAAGCCAAAAACACGGTTTTACCTGTACACGTGAACGCCGAGGACGGAGTTTTAAAATATATTTTTAATGCACCGTTTACATGTGGATGAAAGGCCAAATCGCGCAGAAAAAGGTGTGTTTATAAAACTAGCAGTGTACGTGTAGACATAGTCTCAGTCCAGTTCCGTAGGCTTCACAATAATGGGGAAGACTGCTGACTTTTGTGCTGAGCATACCCTCCACAAGAAGGGAAAGACTCAAAAGATCATTGCTAAAGAAGCTGGCTGTTCACAGTGCTGTATCTAAACATCGTAATAGAAAGTGGAAGGAAAAAGTGTGGTAGGAAAAGATGCACAAGCAACATGGATAGCCGTAGCCTTGAAAGGATTGTCAAGTGAAGGCCACTAAAAAATGTGGGGGAGCTCCTAGTGAGGCAGGAGTTCATCAAGCGCCACCACGCACAGACGTATCTAGGAAGTGGGCTACAACTGTCGCATTCCTCGCGTCAAGCCACACCGGAACCAGAGGCAACGTCAGATTACCTGGCTCAATGACAATGGGATTACTGTGCTTGATTGGCCAGCAAACTCAATTGACCTGATCTCCATAGAAAATACATAGGGTATAGTCAAGAGGAAGATGAGACACAAGACCCAACAATACAGACGAGTTGAAGGCTGCTATCGACGCAACCTGGGATTCCATTAATGTAAAAGGAGCCCCAACCAAGTGCTGAGTGCTTGTACAAAAGCAGGCTTTTCCGAAGGCCAACATTTCTGTATTAAAATTCATTTTTTCATATTTCATTCTTATGTCGTCTTATTTTCTGAGATTCTGAATTTGGGGTTTTCATGAGCTGTAAACTGTAATCATCAAGATTAAAACAAATACAGGCTTGAACTATTTCACTTTGTGTAATTAATCCACAATATATATGAGTTTAATTTTGTCAATTAAATTATTGAATTGACTTAACTTCTCCACAAGATTCTAATTTATTAAGATGCACCTGTACTGTATCCAATTCTTTCAGATATGGCATTCCCGGTAAGTAGGTTTCCTTTGACAACACCCAAATGAGACGTTAACTCTTACTTCTACAGTCTCTTCTTCATTCACCTCGTTCACCTCTTGGTATTACAACCCCCCTCCGCTCCTTGGCTCCTCTTTACAGAGCTGGCCTGGTGGGTTTAGGTGTGTGTAGGTATGTGTGCGTTGTGATTTATGAATTCACATTTTTGATGAAAGTGGAATGTGAGAGTGGGGAGTGAGATATGTTTGTTTATTTCTTTATGACTTTGTGTGCACGCTTATGTAAAAGCTCTCCTCTCTTCTTTTCTCCTCCATCAGCTTAAAGGTTGAGGTTTTTACTTCTTATCTTTACCAACACGCACACACACACAATTTTCAATGTCAAACGATTCTGTATTTCATCAAATTATTTGTATTATTATTTATTATTGTCTAATGCATTGTATTATGAAAGCTATTTATACTTATTTGTGAATTGGTCCTACTGGTCCATACTGGTGGTTTGTGGTAAAGGTAGTATTTTCTGACTCCTGTTGAAATTACATAATGAAACACACCTGCAGCCATTTCACCAAGAGGGTGGATAGTGTAGCTACTACTTTTAGAACGTTGAAGGTTATGTAACTTTGTGATGAGTAACACAAACGTCCAGGGCCCATGTCTGTTCCCAGGATGTAACATTTAACATTTTATGGTATGTATATGTCATGCAAACATGATCATGTTTGAACAAGGCTCAAAAGGAGATCTAGTGCTTTGGTGCTTTTGTAGTTTGCCTTCAAAGGAACATTTGATGAAGGCTTCAAAATGTGATTCACTCTGGCCAAATGGCTCTGTTAAACTGGGGCAACAAGTCCCCAGTAGAGGAAGTCACTATTGACAACAGGATGATGTCACTTTCCTTGTATCACATGCCCCCTAATGTCAGCTCTCAGGAAAACAGATTAATCTTATGAAAGACCTAGGTAGCTGCTACTACATGTAGCTGCCAGACAGACACATTTCTGGTTACATGCACACACATACACATGCACGCACGCACAACATTGACGTAAACAAACAATTACAAACGAATACACAAAAGCAGTTGTATGACTTGTGCTAATAGTAGGGGTGTCACTATATCAGATTTTCACTACACAATTATTGTGGCCGAAATAATTCAGATAACAATATTATTGCGATATCTGTATAAAATAAATAATAATACTGTCAGTCAAATTAATTAATAATTTATACTTTTTTTATTTTTATTTCGCCAATCCGTCTGTGCCTCCATTCGCAACCCGTAAACCTTGTGCTAGATTTATTGTCGTTGGTCAGTTGGACTTATTTAGATGACATTAACATAACATAATAGCACAATATCAATCCTTACATTTTTTATATCACGGTTATCATCAATACCGGGAAATTGCGACACCCCTACTTAATAGAACTAAGCATGTACAAATAAAGTAAGAAGACTTTTAATAAACGCACGCACGCGCACACACACACACACACACACACACACACACACACACGTGCCTATTGTTAACACCGATGTCTGCTCTCCCCTCCTGCACAGCCCCAGACCAACAGCACCAAGAACAGCATTGTCACCAGCCCCAAAGGGAACATCCCTTCACCTGCTCTGGTATTGACCTTCTCACACACCACAGCCCTTCATCCGTCTTGTGTCCGTCTGCCTGTCTGTGCATCCACCCCTCCTCTCCGTGTGTCTGTCCTGCAGCACATCTCGGAGGACGCTTGTCACTTTCCGTTAGCATGGTGCACGCCGGGTGCTGTAATAACAGGCTGTGTCAGGCCTCATTTCCCTGCTGTGACAGGTGGACATGCCATATGAGGGGTGTATTTTGGTTGCTAGCAGCCAACACCTGCAGGGCTGGAACGCTGCTTCTCCTCAGCTGTCACAACGTGGAGAAAGAACCCAGCCTACAAGTACTAACTGCTCCTGTATGTTGTCACCCAGTCACCAGCCTACAAGTACTAACTGCTCCTGTATGTTTAGTATCCTCAAGAGGCAGTGATTAAAGAATCAATATTAAATCACATCTATGATGTCATTTTGGTTCATGTTTTGTGCTATATTTGACCACACAGTTCTTGCAGGTAGTTGTTTGCTAGCATGGCTCATGTTTCTTCTGCAGCAGACTAATCCAGTTACTGTCATGATACCAATACCTTTATTGCATGAGCGGCCACAACAGTGACGACACAAACAAAGGCACATACCTCAACTTTATGTATGTAATATGCATTTGTCTCTCCCTAGCGTTGTACGCTATAAATAGATTTAGTTGCACCAGTAGCTCTATGTTAGCATGTCATGCTCATACATTTCATCTCAATGGTCAGTGATTAGTGCTAGTGTGCTACAGTAACACACAAGTATGGCAGAATGCACCTCAGTACATACTGGTCTACATTCACATACTTGCATAGATGATGGATTAAGAATACATTGACATGCTGAAGCTTGTGCACAGCACTTGGGAACAGTAGCGTGCTGCACCATAGCATTGAAAGCAGTACTGAGTGGGAGGGTGCTGTTGCTATGGACGAGCTAGAGCTGAGTTTAGCCACTGAGTACATGAAGCACTACTAGTAGTTCTTTATGCCAGTCTTAACCAGGTATTCAGGCAAGTCCAACCCAGCCTATCTTCATCATTTTTGGAGCATGGATGCAGTGTGGCAAGGTGGTGAGATGGAATAGCTTCACACAGACAGTTAATTCATTGTGTGAGTGAATGCTTTTCACCTGTCACGTGAGGAATGTAACAGAAAGCTGCTTGAATAAATGACGTGCAACAGGCAAACCCTTCCCCCACAACGCTCCCACCTTTAATGCTGTCCATCTGCAGACCCGTGCTAGTTTGTTCCCGATCCGCATCCAAGTAACCGTTTGTCGCATCTGTTGCCATGGGCGATGGGACTGCCATGACAACACAGCCATCATTTTCGGGGAGACAGCTGGATGGTGATTGGTCAATGTGAAAGTGTCACTTCCTGGGTGGTGATGAGATGTACAGGGGTGTGTGGTGGAGCAGAGTGCAATGCTAACACAATATAGGCCACAAGGTTTGCTTTAATGGTAAAGTGTACTGCACATATAGGGCCTGATATTACTAACATGTTATATAACAACCATTTGTGTGTGTGTGCGTGGCAGGGAAGGCTACTGCTCTAGCAGTCCACAATGGAAAGCAGCCAGTTGCGTGTTCTGTTTTCTCTGGGTTAGGTTCCGTATAGGAATGTGGACGCTGAACAGTGAACAATACATACGAGTAGAAGTACATGAGCAGTAGGTAACAGTCTACCAGATGTGTTTCAGAAGAGTGGTGCTGCTTCCCACTGCCAGTCAAGCTGTCATGGAAATTGTGAGACAACTGAACCTCTCCCTTTGAAATGGCAGCGTTCCCTGCAGTCCTCTGTTAGTGTGTGTGTGTGTGTGTGTCTAGAGCAGGGACCTAGCACCAAATGACTGTTTCATCCACCCACTCTGGAAGAATCTTTAATCTCCTCCACCAACCTCAACTAGGCTCCTCCCTTTCTCCATGTGTGTGTGTGTGTTCCACTTTTTTGTCCCAGCTCTCTCCCCTCTCTCTCTCTCTCTCTCTCTCTCTCTCTCTCTCTCTCTCTCTCTGTCTCTCTCTCTCTCTCTCTACCTACCACCTGTCATTCTGTTTCATTCTGTTCATACTGTCCTCCTCTCTCCAGGAAGCCCAGACAACTGTCATCCACAACCCAGTGGACGGTGCAAAGGTACACCTCTCTTCTTCCTCTCTCTCTTTGCTTCTCTTATCCTCTGTCTTAAACTCACCCCACCTGTTTCCGTGTGTGTGTGTGTGTGTGTGTGTGTGTGCTAGAGGCCCTGTCATTAATTTCTCAACATATTTAATGATATAATATATATAGATACCGTGTATAAATATAGGCAAGGCACTTTATTTATATAGCACATTTCATAAACGAGGCGGACTCGATGTGCTTTTACTTATAGTCATGCCAACTCATGCATGAGATTTCATAAAGAGACTGTTGATTGACACAGTCCCTGAGCTGCAGTTCTCTCAAATACGTTAGTTTAAGAGCAATGTACTCTATCCCAAACCTTTTGATAAACCCTCAACTTAAGTTACAGGTGGAATCAGCAATTGTAAGCTAATACACATTTAGTCTCGTCACGATCCACTAGCTTCTCATTCGGTGTGCTTCTACATAGCCCTGGCTCTGTAAATGCATGGTGAAGACCACAACATTCAATGTGTGGAGCACACATTGAACACACATTGCCAGGGCTGGAAGCTTCTGAAGAACACCCTATGGCTTTGAAGGAAGAGGTTTGATGTTTTGATTAACTTAAAAAATCATCAATCTTTATCCAGAACCCCTGACTCCAACTTGAATGTCCACCGTCAACTCTGACATTTGAAATGTTGTTTTAATCTCTATTTAATAAACCAAAAACATTTTCAAACTTCCATTGTTGTGTTGTGCCAGCACATACATACAATGTATTAGGTAAGCTACAATATTCAGTCCCGGGTTTCACTACAGTTCAATATCGCCTTAACCTAAGACATTAGACATTTAACGAAATAAATGTATTAACTCATAAAACTAAGTGTTAAGTGTGTGTGTGTGTGTGTGGTATTCTCCAGCATGATTTCCCCTCTTGTGTAGCAAGTTTACTGTTTTTTTATGTGCACCAGCAATCTCTGCAGTGTTTCTGGTACTCTCAGTTTATGACAATACTAACATGGATTTGTCATTATCCCAGAAGCAGGCCATGGATCATAACTTGGTCATATTAAAGCAATAATATGAAACTTCAAAGTGTTTTGTTTGGTAGGCATAGGGTTTATGTGGTCGTGATTGTGGGCTGTTTCCTCTGTGTTGACATGTTGGTCATGTTGTACGCCTTCACAATAACAATGCTATGGATGATGTCTTGAGAGATGGTTAACAACATACCATTAGTAGCTAAATCAAAATGGTTAGCTATGTTCTAAATGCATACTTTTGTCAGACTGTAAATTAAGACAGTACGATACTACTGATAATTGATCTCAGTATGATGAAAAACAAAAATCACATATCCTAGCTTACACACAAGCTCTCTTGCAGTGTATTTTCATACAAGATTTGTAATAAGTTTTGGTTGGGAATGTTTGTACACATATTTTGTATGTGTGCAATTCATGAATCGCTTATTGGGTCATACATGTCCCCTTCTGTCCATGTAGGCCATGTAGGCCCATTTTAACTGAAAATGAGAGCTTTCTTAAGAGAGTTCTCTGTTCCTTTTGAGGTTCAGAGTGAAATGTACTGTATGAATTGATATGATGGTTAATGTGTGTAAAATCTAAAAATGTTCAAGTCTTGTAAAACCTCCTGTTTTGGGCAGGGTATATGTAGTGTTTACATGTATAATACAGTATATTAAGTTGAAGAGTTATACATATACACACAATGGCCACAATGATTTTTGGCTTATAGACACTGCAACAAATGTGTTGCCAGCAACAATTGTATTGACATATCCACTTACCTTATACCTCTATATACCACACTAGAGAAAGATATTGCATTCACAAGTATATGGATGGAATTACACACTAAGGGCTCTAGTTTCCTTAGGCTGGTTGTGTTTGCTTATATCCCAGTTTGCCATGACATTGCTCGCGCTGAAATTGGCATTGGGGAGCAGTAGAGGGTGTCAGTCAAAATCAATTGGAGCAGTGTTTGTTGTCAAGCCATATATTGCGCTAGCGTCTCTGCTTGGACAATCAACGTCTTAGCTCAGACACAGGCGTAGTAATATTTGACTAATGTCTACTATCCTTAGTGATCTTTTAATCCTTTAAAAACAGTCTCAAGCACTCCTGCTGATGTATTCATTGTAATCTAAATCTTTTTCAAACGCTCTGCCATTGCGCCTTATTACTGCCACACAAGTGCCGCAAAAATGTATTTGCCACACTTGGTATGGCCGGGAAACTAGAGTCCTATGGCTTAAAATGTTTGTATCCTACCACTTAGCATTTTAGAATAATCTCTTATTTTGCAATCTATGGTTTAGAATATTTTGAAAAACTAAATTGAATTCCAAAGTTGATTTGAAGAAACCTTTACATACAAGGTTGTTAAATGGACTGCATTTATATAGCGCTTTTATCCAAAGTGCTTTACACTATTTTGCCTCACATTTACACACACCGATAGTGATCGTTGCCATGCAAGGTGCGACCAACCACTGGGAGCAGGTAGGAGGTTAGGCATCTTGCTCAAGGACGCTTACAGGTAGGTCAACACCAGGGTTTGAACCCAGAACGTTCCAGCTGGGAACTGAACACCCAGACCACTAGACCATCCTGCCCCCAAATGTAGTTTTGTTGCAAAACTAACTTCTTAATTATGAGCTGTGTTTGGGTTCTTCTTGTGCAATACGTACTGAAGTACGTTCAGATTAAGTCCCCATAAACGTGCATGTTTCCCTGCATGTTGACCCTGTCATGTCACCCATAAAAACACCAAGTACGGTATGTCAGATGTCAGGATTACCAATGAAAATCTTACACAATTTCAGTATTTGCTTTAATCTTTCATCTACTATGCTTTAACTTTGGTAGTTGCAAAAAGTCGGAAGTGGTCAATAGAGGCTTGAAATACACAATAACAGCCTCTACTACCAGTTAGTATTGTTTGTGGTGTGTGTGTGTGTTTGTACATGACACAAATTGACTGAATATTTCTCTGATTTCCAGGAGTCATCAGACAGCAGTAACACTACAGTTGAGGATGAAGATGTGAAAGGTAGGAATACAAAACATAAATACCAAAGTCTGGATGGGAAGAGATTCCTTACTTATTAAAGCATTACAGTAGATAATTTTTCTGAGGTCTTAGAAATATTGGACCAAATAAATCTCACATTTGCTTGCTTTACCCTTGCTTTACCCAGAGTGACTGGGAGTGTACAGTACTAGAGCAAGGTTGTGATGGCCAATGAGAGGGTAGATGTGTTCATTTCCTGTTCCCCTTTAGTGAAATTGCTCTTGGCATTTGAAAGTGTAGGACAGCGGTCGGCAATTAGGTTTGGCCTCGGGTCAATATATTTATATATATTTATATACTATTGGTGGCAGGCCAGAACATAATCGAAGGCTATTTTAAAAAGGGCAGATTAGATTAAAAGAACTGTAGATTGTGGCCTATTTGAATAATTTTACCGAACTGTGTTTTATGTCCACCTTTCCTTTCATGCGATATTAAAGAAATACGTTTTTCACGTCTTGTCATTAGAGCTTTAATCGGGCTTAAAAAATGTATTAACCAAGGTCGACAAAATTCTATCTGAGCCCGACCGAAACTACACCTTTTTATAGCTTTTTGAAACCCGAACCTGATTACAGTACAACCTGACATAAGTTTCCCGGGCCCATGTCTATATACTGCGTATCATCACCATCACTCATAGATGGGACAGATACAGTATCTCAGCTCTAGATAGTGCTGACTCATTTAGTGCTTAACTTCCTTTCATGATTGAATAAATAAATGGTAGGCCTATAATGAACAGCTTGCTAGATAGTGATTAAAAGAAAACAAATGTTTTGCTATGATGTTAAGTTAGGAGCAAAGACAAATTTGTCATTCTAACTTTTTAAACTGTATTTATTTATGAAACAGCTTGGGTTAGCTTTTCTCAGAAGAGGTAACGTTTGGTTTAAACGACTTTATGAGAAACACTCATTGAATACCAACAAGCTTTGTACTTGCCGCCATCTTTCACGTGTTAGATCCCCTGTACCTACAATACTGTACAAAAGCAAGTACTATCATATTTTCAGGAATTTTGGCATCAACTTGGTACTGAAGTATCGGTTCTCGTGATATCCCTTACCAACATTTAAAAAACTTTTTTTTTTATCTTCTTTAATTTAGAGTGTTACAAAATAGTTGGGGCAGAGTGTACTCGTCCAGCACCATATTATTTATATTTTATGCCGGTGTTATGTTGCCTGGTGAAATCTAAAATTCACTTTGTGAATATGGTCTGGAAATGCTCCATTGGGAAGTGTTAACAGTTATTTCCTCCTACTGGGCGTACAGTAGACCTCTGATTAGTTTTGACGTTGCTAAAACTGTTTTGATCGCCTCATCTACTGTATCTACCACCATTTCAAAACACACTTGACTTAAGGTTGGGCGATATGGACAAGTCCATCCATCCATCCTCATCCGCTTAACAGGGGCAGCAGCTCCAGCAGGGGCCCCAAAACTTCCCTTTCCCGAGCTACATTAACCATCTGACTGGGGAATCCCGAGGCGTTCCCAGGCCAGTGTCCTGGGTCTTCAATGGTGCTAGGCAAAAAAAATACACATTGACGACTCCACCGCTGTTCCAAAAGTTGAACTGTTTTCAACTGACAGCAATGGGAGCACAGCACTACAGAGCACTTAGGAAACTACATAGGGTTTGTATTGTAAATAGGCACTCTAAGCGCTAAAAACACATTTGGTGGACACAGGCTCAAAATATGTCTAGAGATGTGACTCGAAACAAAAGCATTTGACTCTACCCTTTGATTGGAGCAGTGTTCTCTAACTGCCCCGCCCCCGTGCTTCAGTACACAGGAAAGCCGCCACAGTATCAAAGTGCCACATATACTGTCGTCTACAGTCAAATGAAGTAGTATTAAAATGTAACAGTCCCCTATGCTGGGTTGGTTCCCAACCCCCTCCCCCACCCTCCTGAGGGCAAGGGCACCTTCTGGGAGGGTTAGGCATGGGGCGTGGGGTGTCTATGTTTAGCCTCAGTGACAGTGGCCAAAGATCAGTTAAAGGCACAGCCTTTAGTGTTAGCTACAACGCTGTTAATAAAGCGATTGGAAGGTAGGAGATGGGCAGCACCAGAGCCAGGTGAGAGCTTTCGTTGAGCTGCAATGGGTTGTGACCAGAGGATAAGGATATGGTCTGATGTGGTTTCTCTGGACAGCTGGTCTTAATAATGTTTAGACTGCATGAGTCAGAATATAGCCACATACAGTAACTATTATGTTACTTTGAGTATATTTATAGTGGAAAAGGTGCTTTGTGTAATTTGCTTTTCATGGTTAGTCAGAGCATTGTACTGTACCAGTTTTGGTGTGGATCTAATTTGTTAAACTCTGGATGTGTAGTAGACAATAGTAATAGAATTTTTATAAATGTTCATTGCTTACAGCATGCTGCTATTTATTTGATTAAACAGACAAATGCTTGTCAAGTTCTTCTTAGCAATGTTATAATCTTTGTCCAGGAACAATCTTTTGTTTAATATTGTGTTTGATGGGGCCATATACTGATGTTACTTTGGTAAAGTAATCTAATCTATAATATATTTGTATAAACTACAGAAATAGAAGCTCGTTGTCCCTGTGTCTGCCTGCACTTCCCCTCCCAACCTGTGGATGTCCTCGCTGTCTCTCCTGCTCTCCTGCATGTGTGTTTGCCTCACTTGTCCCCAATCTGTAATCATCCTTTCATGTGTTAAAAAACATTTTTTCTGTCTGCCCTGTGCTGGATCATTTGTCAATATTCCCTTGTCTGTTCGTTTCTTTGTTTTGAGTTCTGTTCTGCTAACCCGATCTTCAATAAACCATCTTTGGGTCCTCAATACCAACTTTGGGTCCTCAATACCACCTCCGGATGTGACAAGATCATAATCACAATTATTTTTGATCAATATTGAAATCACAATTATTTAACACGATTAATAGTATGCTGATTCTGTCTTCACTCCATATACTGGCTTCACTGAGTCCTCATTCAGTTTCCCAGCAAGTTAAACACTTTTCACACATTAACTCCACAGACCACGACGTGATGTTCAGAGTGTTTATATGAAACTGTGTGAAACTGAAATACAATAAAAACAGTGCAGTTCCTTAGACACATTATCATTATAATATTGACAACACTGCATGTTTTTTAGGTAAGTAAGTATCCACTAATGTTATAGAAATAGAAATAGCAGGTGAGTAGACTAAAGAGGTAAGTATATCCATAAATATGTTTAAAGGGTGTAAGTGAAATACGATAAACATATGATATATAGCCTACTATATGTACCAAATAACATATATTGAACAAATATACTTAAATGAAATACATATATCTTGAGACAAACTAGAAACTTACAAGGAATGCCTTATAAAGGGCTAGAACGTGAGGATGGTCAAGGATGTTACAAATAAACACCTCCAGTGTGGCTGATAGGCTCTACTGAACTACTTCCTACTTCAACAGGAAATATAACCTGGAGGCAATGCAATTCCTAGAAATTACCAGCAGGAGTCGCTGGTTTACAAAACAAATGGCAAAGCCAGAACACTCCATCTGAACTGATTTTTAAATGCCACCAGATACCACAAACCTCGAGAAAACTTTTAAATGTTGTATTTTACAACATTTAAAAGTTTTCTCGAGGTTTATAATTGTAGTTGTACATGATTAAATCCAAAGACAGACAGGTTGTGAATATTGCTGCTATAAAGTAACTCATTTATTTAGGGTAACTATATTTTGGTTTTCAAAAAAAGAGGACATTGGTCAAGATGGTAGTGGATCTGACCCCATAGTGGGAAGGTGCTGTGGGGTTTAAATAGTTCACAAATGTTTCTGCTACTGAGGTATTAATAGGGTTTGGTACCGAAACCCGGTGCCAAGGTGCCTTAGGAAAAGTCAACAAATAACTGTGAATCATATATAATATCATAACAATTTTAATAATAATGAACAGCAAAGAAGAAATTACTATGTACCGGTTCAGGCACCGTTTAGGAACCGGAACCGATTTTAAAGTATCTATTTGGCACTGGAATCGTAAAAAACACAAACGATACCCAACCCTAGTAGAGCTGAGCTCTATGACATTGAAGTTCAAGTTCAAATCAATCATTCTCCAGATTGACTCATTACACCTTTAATACATAAACATATAGCCTATCTTGTGACTCTATTATGCAGCGTTAAATGAGCTATACAAAACGTAATGTGCAAAATAATAATTGTTTTCTCAATTACGTTGTTTTTGTGATAGTCGAAATTGCGATAATATTTAGATTAATTCCACATCCCTACTACTCTACCATACACAGTTATGTTTTATAGTGAACTACTGTACTACTGGGTCTGGAATAGAAAAAATAATGAAATAATTGAAAAAAGGCAGGGTTAGTTATTCTCAAACACTTGCAAAATTTGAGGTCAAATCAAAGCAAAATCCCTCAGAAGCTCCGCCTCACACATTGAAACATTGTGAAGTTAATTGTTGTTATGAGAGGTGTACGCCACTTTATGTTCCTATTTACCGAGACAGGGCTATGTACCAAATCATTTTTTCAGCACGCACAGAACGGTTAGATAGTTAAATGCGATTAAATATTTGGTGAATTTGACAAAGTGTATTAGCTTACAATTAGCTTGCAATAGCAGACTATACTTAAAACTGCCCTACCCCGCATCCTATATCCCTTGTTTGACCATTAGAGGGCAGTACATGTTTGTAAACAATCTTGCCAACCCCTCCCCATGCAAGTTGAATAATACTTGTCACCAATGTTTTCAGTACATCTAATTAGCTCAATTCAAGTTCAAGTTCAAGTTATCTTTATTGTCCCATAGGGGAAATTAGTCCTGCAACCAGTTCCACACAAACACACAACAAGGAGTTACACAAAATTGCAAGACACCTCAAGCAAAACCAGGAATGGCCAAACACATACATACACCGCACCAAGCTATTAAAAATTACAACATTACGAGGGAATACCCACAATGGTCATTAAGCATGCTAATTGCAGATGGAATAAAAGAGACACTGTGTCTATTAGTACTGCACCAATTGGTAGAGCATTGCACTTTTGCGCTTCTAACTTTGAGCTCGCTGGTTCAAAACCTAAGCAATTCACTTTTATTTTCCCTGACCCACCCACATCTAGCCTAGTTTTTATGCATCTCATGTCACCATACGTGAAATGATCTGTAGGTTGGTATTTTTCAACGTGTCAATTGACTATTTTCTGTAGCTAAAGTAAACGAGT
>JAODUK010046515.1:0-19812 GCA_027564635.1 Typhlichthys eigenmanni
CTGGCCTGGGAACGTCTCGGGATCCCCCAGTCAGAGCTTGCTGATGTTGCTCGGGAAAGGGAAGTTTGGGATCCCTTACTGAAGCTGCTGCCCCCGCGACCCAACTCCGGATAAGCGGGAGAAGATGGATGGATGGATGGATGTTCGGTCATACCGGTATATCCCCATGCCAAACGTCTATCTAGAAAAAGAAGATTACACTAGTGATTTTATAGTTAAGCCTATGCTGTTATGACAAAGACAGTCATCGCAAAGCCTATCAGAATAAAGGTGAAGTGAAACTATTCAGGCAGCAAACGCCTATTTTGTTTTGGACTGACGAGCAGAACAGTACAGTGGCTCTCAGGTAGACTGTAGACAGGCATTCTTCTGGTTACAATTGACAACTCTATATAAAACAGATTCAGTATAGTAATTATATAATCTTATGGCTGTCCTTTTGCATCCAAATTCGTAGCGTAGGTTAGACTTTCTGCATGGTTTCAGGAAATTGAAAGATCTGTAGGCTAACATCCAGTCTATCTTGATAGGATATCTGCTGTGTATGTTGTCTATACAGCAGTTGGGTAGATGTGGCGACATGTGATACAAATGTCACTGGTGTTGAGGTGTTCTTGAGCAAGACATCTAACCCTAACTGTTCATGGTGGTCACGGTCGGTGTATGGAAGTGTGTGTGTGTGTGTGTGAATGGGTGAATGTGAGGCAATACTGTACAGTGCTTTGAGTGGCCGGAAGGTTGGAAAGGCGCTATATAAATGCAGTTAATTTACAATTTACATGTCCCATAACAACAAATATAAGTTTTACAAGTTAACAGATTTGATGGAGCTACAGTGGTTGCAGTTGAAGTGATTCTTGTTTATTCGAAAACACTGCGGCGCATAGCAACAGACCTTCTGATTACTTCTTCTGATTGCCTGTCAATAAAACTTTATCAAAAGATCCATTGAATTACATTGTTATTTTGATGAAGTAATTTGGCCCTATAAAGTTAAATCATAGTCTAAATTGGAAATGTGCAGACATGGTGCATGACCTACTAATGTATATAGATAACTACTGTGTCAATGCCAGCAACTAGTCAGCAGTACAGTTGTCTCAAACAATAGTCCACAGAAATAACTCAACCGTGGTGTAACAGATGTCCACAGCTAGCTAATCATATGGAAACACTGACTTAAAACTGCCAGTGAGATCATTATCCTGTCTTGTGTCCAAGACATTGTGACACAGCCATGTAAGCCAGCATTCTGCCTACAGCAGCAAATAAATTCACAGGAAGTTCCTTGGAGCTATCAGGACATTGGACCATTATAAGACAAACCTAAATATGCTCTAAGTACCTAAATACAATATTGTACATTCCCTGCAATCAGCAAACTGTATACTACTGTATGCTCAAAATATGACTTTCTGCAAAAGTTTCTGCAATAAACCTGACTGATGGGAAAGTAAGAAAGATGTCTACCAGTTATGTACATGCCAAGCCAGTCTTGTCTAACCAGCCATATGAGTAGACAAGGGCTTAAGAACTAGACAGTATAGTAGCTGCACAGCAGATCACTTAAATTATACTACATTACTAAATTGGAATTACACAGAGTTACCATACAGGACATCAGAACCTGAGCTAAATGTTAACAGAATTCAATCTTGACACTATAACATTTACTATAACACTTCAGATTAATTAACTGGATAATAACTGGATATAATTTATTAGACAGCTTTTGAATAGTTCTTTGTATACTGTAAATGTAGTTAAGCATAGGGGTTCATCACAATGTATCTGATCCTTTAGAGAGCTATCATCCATGGTGTAACAGATGCCCACGGCTAGCTAATCATATGGAAATATGGAAACACTGACGAGCCATGTTGATTTCTAGAGTAAATCAAAACTCAAAATCTATCGTAATGCAATCCAGTACCCTTTTATATTTTAAAGGGAGCCTATTATGGTGAGTTCACCATGTCAGACATCCCAACCTTCTGGAACCCATTTCCGGGAGTCATCTTCGTCTGTCCGTGACTGCCCAACGCACCCACCCCCCGAGGCAATGCCTTTGTGCGTACACTAGCACCAAGTGGAATTCATTTTGACCACTCTTCCTTTTACTCCACTGTACATTTGATTGTGTCTGGGATTGACTGCTTCAAGACCTGTGTACAGCTCGAAACAGGACTATACTCCTAAAGGACAGGGCAGTTCTATCTTTGTGTGGCCCAATGTTGAGAAATCCCTCTTACACCTTGTTTAGCATTATTATTTCCATCTATCCATCTTCACCCGCTTATCCAGAGTCGGGTCACCGGGGCAGCAGCTCCAGCAGGGGACCCCAAACTTCCCCTTCCTGAGCCACATCAGCAGGCTCTGACTGGGGAATCCCGAGACGTTCCCAGGCCAGTGTGGATATATTCTCTCTCCACCTAGTCCTGGGTCTTCCCTGAGGTCTCCTCCCAGCTGTACATGCTTGTAACACCTCCCTAGGAAGGCGCCCAGATGACATCCTTAACAGATGCCTTTACCACCTCAACTGGCTCTTTTCGACTCAAAGGAACAGCGGCTCTACTTCGAGTTCCTCATGGATAGCCAAGCTTTACACCCTAAATCTAAGGGAGACACCAGCCTCTTAATTTCATCCGCTTGTACCTCTGATCTAGTTCTTTCGGTCATGACCCACCCTTCATGACCATAGGTAGGGCTGGGCGATATACCGGTATATATCAGTATATCGGAATTTTTTCAAAAGAGATATAAAATTAGACAATATAATTTATATTGATATAGTTATATTATGCATTTATTCATGACTTTTTCGATTTGTTTGTCCTGCACTTAGTGCGTTCAGAGTGTCAAAGGGGTGGAGACACCAGAGAAAGCTCACATATGTAAATTAATGTCGCTAAAAATAATAAATGTCACATTTCCGTCAATTTCCTGTTTTTTCTCTATGCTTGAAGATTGAGCCCACTTTATAGAAAACACCGATATATATCGTATATCGGTATTCAACCTAAATATATATTACATATTATTTTTGGTCCATATCGCCCAGCTCCTAAACATAGGTAAGGAATGAAAATTGCCCGGTAGATCGAGAGCTTTGCCGTCCGGCTCAGTTCTCTTTTCGTTACAATGGTGCGGTAAAGTGATTGCAATACCCCTCCTGCTGCTCTGATTCTCCGGCCAATCTCCCGCTCCAATCTCCCCTCACTCGCAAACAAGACCCGGAAGTACTTCACTTGGGGTAAGGACTCATTCCCTACCTGGAGTAGATACTCGGGGTAGGCACTCGGTTTCCTGCTGAGAACCATGGCCTCAGATTTAGCGGTGCTAATCTTCATCCCAGCCACTTCACACTCGGCTGTGAACCGATCCAGCCAACACGTTATCACTCCCAACTCGTCAAAAACTGCAGCTTGGTCAAGGACCTTTCTCATCACTTTTCAAAGTGTTAGAAAGCCTTTGACGTCGTAGGATGAAGACTTCGGTCATTGACTGTTACGGCAAGACTACGGAGTTACCGCCACCGGTTTATTTTTAGCTATATGGGCATGCAATTTCAGCACAAATAGTAGCTCCTGGTTGTAGATAAATAATCAATATACAATCGTGACATGTTAAAATGTATTTAACTGAAATCATAAAATTAAATATTTTCAGTTTTATTTCGGTATAGGCTGTGTGTAGCCTATGATTTCAATTAATTACATTTTAACATGTCACGATTGTATATTGATTATTTATCTACAACCAGAAGGTCGGTCATACACCTTCTCTGAATCCACAAAACACATGTAGACCGGAAGGGCATACTCCCAGACCCCCTCCAGGATCCTTGTGAGAGTAAAGAGCTGGTCCGTTGTTCCATGACCAGGACGGAATCCGCAGTGTTCTTCAATCTGAGGGTCGACAATCGGCCGAACCCTCATCTCCAGCACCTTGGAGTAGACTTTACCAGGAAGGCTGAGTAGTGTGATACCCCTGTAATTAGCACACACTTTTTTGTCTGCCTTTTTGAAGAGGGGAACCACCACTGCCACTCCTTTGGCACTGTCCCCGACTTCCATGCAAGGTTGAAGAGTCGTGTCATCCAAGACATCCCCTCCACATTCAAAGCTTTTAGAGGTTCTGGACGGATCTCATCAATCCCCGGGGCTTTGCCATTGTGGAGTTGTTTGACTACCTCAGTGACCTCCCCCAGGGAAATTAACAATGATCCTTCATCAGCCTCCAGCTCTGTCTCTACCACAGAGAGCGTGTCAGTCATATTCAGGAGATCCTTAGTGTTCCTTCCACCATCCAATTACATCCTTAGTTGAGGGTAACAGCACCCCATCGTTATTGTATATAGCTTGGATGGTACCCTGGTTCCCCCTCCTGAGGTGGCGGACGGTTTTCCATAAACACGTTGGTGCCGACTGAAAGTCTTTCTCCATGGCTTCTCCGAACGTCTCCTACACCCGCTTCTTTGCTTCTGCTACGGCAGATGCTGCAGCTCTTTAGGCCAGTCGATATCTTGCAAATGCCTCCGGAGACTTCAGGGACAACATATCCCGAAATGCCTCCTTCTTTAGTCGCACGGCTTCCCTGACTGCCAGTGTCCACCTCGATGTTCGAGGGTTACCGCCGCTTGAAGCACCTATGACATTGAGACCACAGTTCTCCGCTACACCTTCAGCAATGGAAGCTTTGAACATTGCCCACTCAGGTTCAATGTCCCCAACCTCCACAGGGATGCCCGTGAAGCTTCGCCGGAGGTGTGAGTTGAAGCTCTCACTGGCAGGGGCCTCCTCCAGATTCACCAGTCCAGTTCAGCCAAACTACCCGTTTGGGCTTACCAGGTCTGTCCAGAGACTTCCCCCACACTTTGACCCAACTCACCACCAGATTGTAATCAGTTTACAGCTCTGCCCCTCTCTTCACATGGGTGTCCAAAACATGCGGCCTTAGGTCAGATGATACGATCACAAAATCGATCACCGACCTTCGGCCTAGGGTGCTCTGATACCACGTGCACTTATGAGCATCCTTTTGTTCGAACATGGAGTTTGTTATAGACAGTCCATGACTATCACAGAAGTCTAACAACAAACGCCTGCTTGGGTTTAGATCAGGGAGGCCGTTCCTCCCAATCACTCCTCTCCAGGTATCTCCATCGTTGCCCAAGTGCGTGTTGAAGTCTGTCAGGAAAGCCGAATACTCCGAACAACCCATAGGAGCAGGGAGGCAACCCTCTTATCTACTGGGGTAAATTCCAACCTAGTGGCACTCAGCCAGGGACTTGTGAGTATCCCCACACCCTGGGCAAATCCAGAGTAGAATAAAGTCCATCCCCTATCCAGGAGTAAGGTTCCAGAACCTAGATTGTGTGTAGAAGTAAGCCCCACCAGATCTAAATAGTAGCGATCCACCTCCCGCACAAGTTCCGGCTGCTTCCCCCACAGTGAGGTGACGTTCCACGTCCCCAGAGCCAGTCTCTACTGCCCGGCTTGGGTCCGTCGAGGCCCCTGACCTTCACTGTCAATTGACAGTGCACCCAAACCACACAGTTCCTCCCATGAGTGGTGGGCCCATAGGATGAAGAGGAGGATGGTGCCACGTTGCATGTTCAGGCTATGCCCAGCTGGGCTCCGTGGCAAACCCAGCCACCAGGCGCTCTCCAGCGAGCCCTCCTTCTGGGGCTGCTTCTAGACAGGGGTTCGAGGCTTCCTTTGGGCAGGGTAACTTTTCCTCTTTTTAGATTTTCCATAAGAGTCTCTAGTCAGAGGGACACACAAACCTCTCCACCAAGATGGTTCCCGGAGAGGAACATTATTATTTGTGAATGTGTAAAACAAACAAGATTATGTTATGTGTGGAGCTGTAGAAAGCCATTGGCTATACCTGGTGCTCAGCTCTGACACTGACCATAGCTAACAACAGCAAAGGTTATTCATAAATCTTAAGTTTTTCTCTTTTCTGCAGTCAAACATTTACAAAATAAATAAATGTCAATGTAAATATAACAGCCTATTTATCAAAGTGCTGTTTCTATGAGTACACGTCACACGAAGGCACGGTAAAAGGGATGTTTCACACTGACAGATACGTACATTCATTGTGCATCATTGACAAAAATGAATACAATAGTTATAATAATACAACACAAAGACTAAATTATAAAACAATAAACATCCTCTTCTACCCGACACTAAAAGGGAGCTTAAACTAAACAACTGGGCGATGGTAACACAGTCGATCGCCCCAAGGCAAGGCGCAATAAAATAAAAGGCACAATAAAATAAAAAAACAACCTGAAATTGAAATAATGGAACTAGGAGTTATATAAAGTTATTTTACATTTTCTGTATAAGCATGCCCTTTCAATATACTTTGAGGGATGAACAAACCAGTCAGAGCTTAATCAAAAGCTCAGAAGTTAGTGTTGATGCAAATTGTGATAAAGCATCGGTTTTATATTGTGTAGAAACAGGAAAAAACAACAATACACCCCTTTCAGACTATATCCTTACTGCGATTCAGTTTCATTTGACGACTGTCCAATGACCTTAGTATCCTCTAGTTGTGCCTGTGCTGTCCAATATTTGTACTTTTTCACAGGCTTGAGTCACTTGTCACAACATAATACTGTATGCTTTGTGGACATGAACATACTGTTACCTTTGAATTCTAAATCTCTATGTTATGTGATGTTGCCGTCACCTTTTATATTGTTTATGCAGCGTCATAGCTGAATGCAAAATTACATTAGCTCATATGTGCTATTGCTAACTAAAATTTTAAACAGATGCAAAAACAGAACACTCAAGCTGTGATTTGTTCTCAATGTCACTGTTTTAATTTAGCTTGACCAGGTTTAATAATATAGATGCCTTCAAAAAACAATATGTTGACAACCTAAATATATAACAATAAAAAAGTGATTAAATGCAATACTGTTTTAGTCACTTTTTATTATTACTGTATAATTACTCCAACAGACACATAACTGTGCTGAATGTTTGCACTGATTTTACGCTTTATACTGTTGGAAGGCGTTTATTTTCATCACAATTGATTACTAATGCTGAAATTCCAACAACATGGCACATACATTTCATTTTGCTTGCAAGTACTTATGATTTCAAATACTGTATTTAAAATGAACTGTCTGAAATATACATGCTATACTGTTAAAATAGGTATTTTGCTTCTTTTTGCATGCAGGCGGGTCTATACAGTAGGTCTAGCAAGCGATCCTGGAGAGAGATTGTTGACGTTTGATCTCAACAACCAAACAAATACACCTGTACTTCAGTGCGCCCTTTGAAGCTTTGCCCCCGACACTGGGCACGCATTGCTAAGGCTGAAATGATGTTGTGTGGTGAGGTCTGTACCGCTTTGTTTGTGTTCCAATTTACAGAGCCAGGGCTGTGTAGGAATACCATGATCTTTATCAGCACGCTCACAGAACAGGCAGCTAGTGGACCGTGAGCAGATATTCACTGAATATGACAAGTGTATTGGATTAGAGTCGCTAACACACACCTTTAACTGATGTACATTCCCTTTGATTACCCTTAATGTTTCTGTATCACTAAACTAATTATTACCCTGTGGGCAAAGATACACTGGAAATACATGGTAATCATTTAAATGGTAAAGATGGCTGATATTTTTAAAAAATTATTTTCTACAAAACATTAAAATATCAAAGTGATCTTTATTGTCAATGTAAGATAACAACAAAAAAGCTGTGCAAATATGTTATATTATGATAAAATTATTTTTTCGATTTTCACCCAAATAGTTTGATGCATATAAATCCCTAGACTGCTGGTCTACACAGATTTATTCTTGAACATTTTTGTTTTATACACTGTGTTGCTTGACTATTTGTAAACCAATATACATTATTTCAGATGACATAGCATAGGGAAAACACCTAACATTAACTATTTAACAATACACAATAATACATTTAACACACCATTTAATATTTTACATTTGTACATATTTTTTGACAGCATTAAAACAAATCCTGAGCAATGTAATCTCTAATCTCATCTATGATTTTGAATATCCACAGTTCATTTTACTCAACTTATTCCTCAAAATCATACAACTTAAAATAAGGTCCAGTGAGTCTAAACTCTATCTCTAAAAGACATGTGGTGCGTATGGCACGTGCTTTGAACATGTTGTTGCAATAGCATTCTTGGATTCAGCTTTGACAATTTTGAGTCACCTGTGTGTATAATATTTATATATATTTGACTTGCTCCATTTTCATTTCCCCCAATTGTGTATGAGACAGAGAGGACTAGAAAAAGCAGAAGATAATCTGTAAAGTAGGGCACCATGCATTTCCACAGTGACATTTCATAAGGCCTGCTTTAAGGAATCTGATAGGTTTTACTATTTGATCACAAATATCACAAACACAACACAACTGAAGTCAGAATCTATCCAGCTCCAATGCTTTTATTGAATTAACACATTTCGCAATTAAACAACATTCACTAAACTCAAGGCCTCTGCTTTTTAAAATGTTTAATGTAACACCTCAGTGTGCCCTGCTGGTCGGCAGTGTTTGATGCCAGTGTGTGTGTCTGTGTGTGTAATTATGTACAGTGTGTGTGTGTGCGTGTGCGTGTGTGTGATTCTGTACAGTGTGTGTGTAATTATGTACAGTGTGTTATTCTGTACAGTGTGTGTGTGTGTGTGTGTGTAATTCTGTACAGTGTGTGTAATTCTGTACTGTGTGTGTGTGTGTGTGATTCTGTACACTGTGTGTGTGTGCCTCAACAGCTCACTAATAGCCCACTTGCCTACTAACAATTCTGCATGGCTCAAAAATGATAATGCAGCACCACATATTGTGCATTTAAAGGCAACATTAATATGCAAAGAAATTAAAAAGTGAATTGACCATAGCAGAGGTTATCTTGCAAGTGTCATTCTATCAAGGATTAAAGGTGTCATCCGGTTGATTTTAGTGCCAAACCAGCTCATCTCCTGGCTGTGAAATAGTCAACATTGTAGTAAGGAATATTTTGTTCATGGATAATTATGGCTTGGCTGGTTGGAAAGCATATGTCGTTGAACCTGTGTCAAGGAGTTTCAAAGTTTGCTTTTGAGCAATCTACTGCACATTCTTTGTTTTTCTATCACAGTTTCATGCTTTTATTCAATGCGCAATTTCTAGCCAGAAGACATCACATAAAGAGATTCTGTAGTGTGGATCAAAAGTATTAAAAGTATAAAGTAAAGTATTTAATCTTCTTCCAAAAAAGAATGCAACCTCCTTTTTTATGTGGCAAGTATGTTAAGACAGTCTATAATTAATGCATTACTATTTAATTTGTTATGTTATTCGATAGAAAGTGAAAGTAATAAATCAAGTCAAGAACTGAGGTTTTCACCAAGTTCAGTTTAGTTTAGCATATAAAAGTATAAACCATAAAGTCTGTGAATGTTTGGATGTATTGCCTATGTTATGGCTTCTTGTGATTAGTGTAATGTCAATGTACATGTATTCTATAGGAAACCTATGTATCTACCTGTATTACTTTGTGTATACAATATACAGTATTTTAAATATGAAACACATCCGTGTGTTTGGATATTCTTCACTAATTGAAAGATAAAAGGTGCAGTGTAAGCCAAGAAAGCATTTGGACCTCTCAACAGAGTGCATCATTTGAATTCAGGAAAGAAGCACAGATCTTTATTTTACCTGGCTTTTGAACCCAATCAACCCTGAGGACAATAATGAATCTGCCAATAAAGTGTTCCACAACATTCATGATTCACTTTTCTGGTAAAAAAAAAAATCTAGCAATCTAGCAAGCAAATAGATTCTTACAGGTCTTGACTAAAAATTACATTCCTCAGACTGTCTGGAATCCCCCAATGAAAGGACTGTTACATGACTCTCCCGAATGCTAAGTTGCTCACATTCCCCTCTATTGCTCCACCACTAATGTCACATATTCACTATACCTGCTGATACAGCCATGTGCACTTTTGTGCTCAGCAGTTTCAAAACATCAACAAAGATCAGGGGAGGAAACTTGATGCTTTGTGGGTGCCATAATGCAATCGATGAATGTATCTTTTAAATACAAACGTGATGTGAAATAACTAACTGCTGCTGATGCTGCCCATCAGACCTAACATCTTTTTGACATATTTCTTTTCAAATTGAGCTTGGATACCGCATATAAATCTCGTGCCAGGCATTCATATGGAATCTATTAAGAGTGCAGCCCCCTTTTTTTCAATTAAATTCCCGAATTGAAGTCTTTATGGGCAATTTAACTTGCCTCCCTTCTATTTCCACTACCTCCCAGGTTGTCCTCTGGTCCTCCGTGAGGAGCAGGGGAGCCATTTTCACGCCTGAGTCGGACTGACATGAGCACTGGACCGGTGTCTGATGTTTGGGGAATACAGCAGCAATATCCAGCCGGTCGAAATGTCAGCACAAGCCACAACACAATACTCGCCCATATCGGCGCCAATCCCAGCGGGCAGTGTAATAAGGCTGCGACATTTGAAAAACAATGCCGACAAATATCGAGCAACAAAGATGTCCGGGTTAGAGATGACTTGTGACTGTGGTCACACTTGTTCATTTTCCCACGATAATGCTTTGTTGTGTTGCCATTTTAATGCTGCTACATTTCCGCATGCAAGTTCACGCTTTGAGAAAGACACATTTTGTGTTTCTTCCGTTGGGACTACGTTGTTTTTGTCCTCTTGTCTTCCTGTAATAAGTCACACAAAAGCACCATCAAGAGAGAAGAATATTGGTCTGACAGTGATGAATGGCTTGTTTAAAAGCATGAATAGCTCTCCACTCTGAAGAATATGAGCATGCCTATATGTAGGGCATGGTTGTGTGGCATATAATTGCTTTGCTGTCAGACATACATAATTGCAACTAATTATATTCAGAATTATAGAAAAACAAGTGTTTCCAAAACAGAGGGGAAGTGTCAACAATTACCCCAGAGCTATCTATGTACTTCGGTCATCTTAAGTGCATTGTTTTAGTGCACAAGATCTAAAATTATTATAACTTTTTCTAGGTTAATTTCTTTAAGCAAGGTATTTTTCATATTGTTTTCAGGCATAATATCTGAGCAGATTTTGGGTTGTAATAACTCGACTGGAAGGAACTACTTTTAGTACCACCATATTGTTTGGATGCATTTGTTTGGACACATCACACCCCCATGCACATGCACACACCCATGTAAACAATTACCCACATTCAAACAGCTGTACCACATTGAGGGCACACATGTTAATAGATTTGTAGTCCCCAGAACAATATGCTATGACTGGGCACCTGCGCACAAAGAGCAGGGGTAGAGAGGAGTGTAAGCCTTAGCACTCGGGGAGGGTCATGCTGACTGTGAGAAACTAATGCAACTCTTATGTAATGCTGGGTTCAACCACAAGGGTAGTTCCAGACACAAAGTGAGGAGTATCCATTTACGTTAGGTAAAAATGTGTCTTGCAGAGCTAGCCTTTACATACGTACATTCTGGGACACAGCTCTGGCTAACTGCATCAGTACCTGCCTACATGACAAGCAAGGTGTTTTGATTGACATGCAGGACGACCGACTACGTAACTCAATGACCAAGTCCGACATTATACTTGCAATATGGAATTTGTTTACAGAAAATTAGTAGGATAGGTTACTGCTTAAAATAAATGTTTACATTTAATTAAATTAGTAAATAAATCATAATTAAATCATTGCACTAGCATCGCACCGGATGCTACTGGAAATTGTCAGTATCACTTCCAAACGGCCGAGACGTCCGAGAGCCCGTGACGAGCTTACAGGGGTATATGCATCAGACGTTCAGCACAGGGTAGCTTATGTGATGTAGTGCTAATGGACGGAAGAGGCTGAGACTAGGTTAACAACATAGAAAGCAACATGTTTAATTGAAACTATACATGCTGTATGTGTTCATGCAGGGCTTAATTTGTCAGTGAACAAGTCATCGTCGTCATCATCTGCCATTATGCACTTGAGGAATATTAATAAAGGCCAGTTTGAGATGAAAATTCTAGCGCAGAACCTGGAGTCAGCATTAGCGGCAGTGTAGTCCCTGTCAAGGTTATTAATGGCAGACAGAATGTCTCTAAGGGCTCCAAGCTTTTGTGTGTAGAGATTAAGAGAAAAAGACCAGGTCTTCTCTGTTTGAAATGATCTGTGTTCATCAATCAGCACAATCCCACAATAATAGACTATTCTTGTACACAGCATACAGGTAGATCCGAAACAGCATACTGCATTTCCAACCCCCTGTGTCCCCTGTTGTCCCTTTGACAGAGGGGGCTTGACGGATAGCTCAAAAAGATGCACAATCATTGCATGGTATAGGACTGCGATGGAGTGCACCCATTATTCTAAAGCAAAGCTGTTTGCCGGGGCGAGGCCTGCGCACCACATGGCGCCATGATAGATGGGCACCATTAATCAAGACAGCACCATTGCTGGAGATTGATGGGAGGAAATTTAAATCCTCAAGCAGCATTTGGAAGATTAAAGCTGTATAGGCAAGGTTAGGCTCCTATATCGCTTCTATGTGGATTAGTGTATGGTCGGCGCTTCCTAGAGGTGAGACAGGGACAGAAATGTTCCATTGTGAAACGTCACAATCCTAAGTGTTCCTCTCCCATATGGCTCCGTCTTGTCTGGTATTGAATGAGATGTCCTATACATTTGTCAGTGTCCAAGTGCCTTTACCCCTGCTGTGTGCTCTGGTGTTCCATAGAGGCACATAATTTCCACACAAATAAAAGATTGTTTTACTAAATGCAGAATATCTGTAGGGGTGTATATGTATTTTATTCTCTTAAGATACTCATACAACATACACAATAATCATAAATATGCTAAATACTGTATGACAAAAGTAAAAAGATATACACTACAATATACTGTATAGTTTTGTAGAATATGTATATAGTAAAGCTATCATGTTTGAATCTGAAACAGACACCGCTTATGCATGAAAACAGCTTGAAACGATATTTGTGAAAATGTTCTTGACAATAGTTGTTAGTTTGATCACACAGTTCATGAGGGTCACACCAAAAAGCTGATACATCAATATTTCGCTAAAAGACCCTAAAGCTTTCAAACGGGCACTTCTGAAGTGGATGTGTCGTGTACTGTTCGTACAGGACACATTGGTATGGTGTCCATGTTGCCATGAGTTGCTACACATACTGTATTTTATCCTGGTTGATAAACAAGTGTTGGGGTGTGACCTCATTCTTAAAAGGTTTTGCAAACAAACCTCAGGCAGAAAGCGTTACTATAAAAGCCTCCCTTACCATTGACCGCACAAATGCAACACAATAATGTCAAAATTAACAATGTCAAAGCTGTGTGTTATAACAATATAGTCTCAACATCATGTGAGTGAGCATGTATCATGTATTCTCAGCATTATCATTAACTATACATATTTTTGAATATATGTTAGGCAGGTAAATTAACATTTGTTAATTAAAGAAATGTTAACATTTTACAGTGTAAATATACTGATATATACAAATCCACTAAGAAAAACGACACCTCCTATCACGACAATACATGATGGCACCACAAAGTGTGTGTTGCAGCACTGGCTGCCAAGATGTTCTCACGGCACCCTGAGTCATGCTGGGGGGAGGGCAGGTTTTATTATAGAAACAGCATGTTTAAATTGTTATTGTGCATTTCAAGTTTGAATTTCATTATGTAAGAGAATGACATGTTCCTGAGTGTGTCATCAACAGCTAGCCTACGTTGATCATCACAGGGTTATTTTCACAGTTAATCGGATATATAAACTAAGAACAAAGGTGTTGAGCTGGATTTTACTGAAGGAATGTGCAATCGGCACATAAAGGAATTCAGGATTTATATATTTAGGCTTCCTTTTTTAAGTGTATATTTGCCCCTGGATATCATCAAAGGTCTGACTTGGGTCATGAGTCCCAATGTGATCTTTAATGCATTGGCTCTGCGCAACATCACAATGGAAAGTGGTTCATAGGGAGAACGTGTGTGTGTAGTTTTAAAGAACAGATGGGCATGTAATGGATCATTAGTAATGTTTTGAATCAAGGAAAACACACATGGAAGTGCAAAAGGCCTGTCCAGAGATTCATTTAGTCAGCAGCAAAGTGCTGAGGAAAAACTAATTAAAAAGAAAAGGAGTTGCCATACGCTGCAAGTCCTGTTCCCTGTGATTGGCCTTTAATAAGAATTTACTGTGAATTATACTGTAGCTTTGTTTATATTCGGCACTCCATCCATTGTATTGTATCTGCTACTTTGTTAAACATTAGTGGATATGGAACTGAGTTAGACACTGGTAAATATGTAACACTTTACACAGTACAGTGGGCTGGTTGACTGACCTGTCCACTTGCTTTAATCCTAACTGCTTTGAGTCTAATGCCTAATCTTAACCAATCGCCTTGTCTTAACTGGATAGACCCTATGAGTAATCAAGCTGGTCCCAGTCCCAGTGAAAACCTCACACTCCAGACTGCTATAGACCATAGTATGTGCAATATTGTCTATATACAGTACCAGTGGCATCCTTTCAGACACAAAAGAAGCACAGTTGTTCAATGGTATTAGATAGTTGAGAATACCTGTTTGTGCTGTCTTTTTAATTATAGCAATTGTGGGAATTGATATGCCCTCATCTGTAATGTTTAGCTTTTCCTGAAAAGATTCAAACTAAAATTCCACCTATAAAATATGGTCTACAACATTAGCAGACAAACAAACCAAGTACTAAACAAACTGAGGACTCTATAAAGGCAATAGTTGCAAAACTACCATAAGATCCTTCAATAGCTGTCTGTGCATGTTTTCTACATCAGTACAGTGTGCAAAGGGATATAGGGCAGATGTACTCTGTAATGGCTAAATATCACTGTTGTCGGCACTTTAAACATCTAAACATCTAATTATTATTTTTTTTATTAGATTGTAGGGAAAGCCGTGCTTCCAATTTACTTTTATTGCAATTGTATGAACTACAGTATACTAAATAGCACTGTTGTGTTAGAAGTACTGGCACATTGGTAATACGCTGGTTTATATCAGGTAGTGTTACAGTAACATTTCTGCCATGGACATAATTATCCCATAAATGAATTCTGCAACTACAGCAAAAAAATAAACACGTTTTCTGGTTCCTCAACCCACACAGGTGTTATGATCTAATGTGACTGTTAGGCCTCTTCTCAGGACTTAGTGGGCCTATACATACTGTTTCAGTTAGACTGACATCTCCCTGACTCTCCAACACTGTCAATTTTGTTGCACCTGTAGGGTTGGACAACTGACTTGATCATAATTGGTTCTTGCAGCTGACCTCAGCAAATTTGGAGCACATCTCCACCCAACTTAAACCAGAAGAGGTCTAATCAGAAAGAACAGGTGCGTGTGTAAAATCAAATGCCATTCACTAAAGAAGGCATCCAGACATTTCCAAACATTTGTATTTGACTAAATCAGAGTATACATTAAAACATACATTGAGTACATAGTATCATTTCTAATATCATTGTTGTACTTAGTTAATCGACATGCAAGCCACGTCTACAACATCAGCATGTTGTAGACAACAAACTTATATTGTGCTTGCCAAAACATGTTGACAAACGCTCATTGGAAATACACAGCTGTTCTCCTGAGTTGCATGTATCTTTTAAAATGTACTATTTGTTTCTTGTCAGATTACCATCTGCAACATAACTGCTGCTATTCATCTAGGCCAACACAAAATGCTGTCAAAGAAGCATACTCAAAACTTGACATCATGAGAATGGTAGATCTATTAAGTAGGACTAGATGTTTGTATCCCATTTTCTGCTGCCCAGATACTGTGGGGTGGTCATGGGATGGGACTTGCTGGTGTCATTTTCTTCTTCTCTACAGCCCCGAACCGTTCCACTCCATAGTTGTAGATCACCTCCCCCATTCTCGCCAACCTTTTCACAGTGGTGCCTCTGAACATGTTCATGTTAAGATGTTACAAAGGTCGACGTTGACCTCCTCCCACAATATCTTCTCACAGGATTTTGGCAATTTTATCAGTGACTATCGCCCCTGCATATTTTTTTCAATTGCGGATCGCAATGGGCTGGGTTAAGGTTGCTTTCCTGTGTCTGTCTCTTTCTCCACTGGAACAGGGTTATTGATGTCCTGCAGACTGTGTTTTTTTTTCCTGCTGCTGAACTTCAGTTGACTGACTCAACCTGCTCCTCAAAAAGTAGCTGTCAATGTTGTTGCTTCTTCTTCTTCAGACACCCTTTTCTGCCCTGATGTATCTTAAGCTCTTTAATGGAAGTAACCTTTGCCCATCCACATATGCAGCTCTCAAGCTTGTGTCCTGCTGCAGCTATCACAGGCTCTGGTGTGCTGCTGATCACCAAACTCGTTGTCCGTTTCATTCAGGTGTCGTTTACCGGGTTATCTGCCAATGAGTCATCTTCCGCCCCCACTCTCGCTGACCCAGGGGGTATTTTCTTATTTTTTTCTTCGTTTCCGTAGCCTAAAGTGGGTGGGACCCAATCACCTTGTGTGCTGGATCCCGCTGTCACAGGTAGCTATCCCGTGACAGCCCCGTTGGGGTCTGTTCCCTCCTGCTAGCTGTCTTTCCATGCTGTCACAAGGTCTTTCCCTAGTTGTCAGCTGCACTTTCACAGCAGTTTCACCACCAGATGATCAGATCTATTATGTAGGACTTATGTAGCACATGTGAACCTTGTTGCCCAGATACTGTGGGGTGATCAAGTGAGTGATGGCACCTTCCAGGTTATCAAGTGGGCGCCCTCTTTCCTCTATGTTTCGCTGACAGGCCTACGACACCTCTAGAATGTTCAGCAGTGGTTTTCGGCATCCGGGAGTCACCCCCTAGCTGCCATCTACTCACTTGAGGCCCCAGGTGAAGTCCTTTCTCTTCAACCAGAGCCACTGACTACCGTCTTCAGCCACTCTGGACAGGTCTTGAACTGCCTGCCGGTGTCCCTTCCCTCGCACTCCCATCTCCCAAAGTAGCCTAAATATCGATACGCCCACGAACCCTCTGCAGCCTACTACGACTGGACCAACCTTCACTTTCCAACCACGCTGTTGTCAGCATACCTCAGCTTTTTGCGCTCGTGGCCTCCTCCACTCCATCCTCCCAGGGTACTGTTAGCTCAATGATATCCCAGACCAGAACACCAGGTCTGGTCTTAGGTTGGTTGCCACCATCTCAGCTGGGAAGCAGAGCCTCAGGCCTAAGTCTGCCACCATTTTCCATTAACATGCCCCACCTACTGTAGCTGCCCAGTGTTTGGTCTTGATGTAACAGGCCTGGCTCTCACCTTCCCAGACAAATGCTGTTTTGACGGTCAGAGAGATGCAGAGGGAGGAAGTTCATTGATGTTCAGCCGCCGATTTTCCAGAATTGCTGCAAGACACCATAACACCTGGTTGTGGCGCCAGGTGTAACGGCCTTGGGTGAGGTCTTGCAGCCCACCAGGAATTGTTTAAATGTTGCTGGAGTCGGACAGAGAGAGCATTCTTTCTGAGATTCTTGGGAGTTGGCAGGACATCATAGGCAGGCTTGATGGTCAATCTTGCTCTAAATATCTCCATTTCCCATAATTCATTCCAAGAAATCTTTCTCTTCTCTACTGCTCCCTACGATCTCATCCATTGTCCTTGCTTCGCCTGAGTGACGGCCTTTGCACACCTTGCTGCCTCCTCTTGCTGCCGTACTTCCTGCACCACAAGCCTGTGCCTCTGAGAGAGTAGCCTTACTCCAGGCTGGTGTGCTGGTCCCGCGACCTGACTCCGGATAAGCTGGTGACGATGGATAGATGGATTGATCCAGTTCCACAAAACCTAGTTAACATGCTTAACACAAGTTTTTGTTTTGTTTGTTCCCTATAATGTAACATTACACAATCTAATATTCTCTAGCTTTAGGAAAATAACAAACAATATATAGTTGTGACAAAAATAGGGTGGAATTGAGATAATGTAAAAACATTAAATAGAATGCCTTATTGTTGGGTTCCAATTCCAAATTGGACATTTTACCTCCAATTATTTCACAACGTGGCTCATTAAAACATTCTCTTGGTGAGAGTGTGATTACTGAATAATTACTAAGTCATTTGCAAAAAAGGATCTCATCAAAGGCAACCACATTGTTAACCATAAGCTTAGTGAATTGTGAACTAAAACTGAGGGATGACTTTAATAATTGCCTCTCTGATATATTGGGCTATGCGAACCCTACATACATAGAAAATAGAGTAAAACCTCTTGGCAGCTTACATTTATGTTTATCATATCTGATATGTGAGTCATTAGGCAAGAAACAATACTTATGCCTGTGAACAAATATTCATTGAATGACTGAAATACGGTCAAAAACAATAAAGAATGAGGTAACTATGAGGCAGCTTGTACTGTAAGTGTGTTTCAAACACAGACCACAGCCATGCACAAGCAAAAAGCAGTCGTCTCGCTTCGACAAAATGAAATACATCAAGAAAGCCCTGAAAAGCCAACTTTATCATTTTTATATTGTTCCCATGACAAGAAAGACCTTCAGCGTCTCTAAAGCCATCCACAAAAGCATCATCCCAAGCTATCGTGTCTCTAGGGAGGACTTACGCCATTAGAGAAGAGAGAGAAAGATACAGACTAGTGAGAGGGCATGGATTGAACACAGGTAGAGGTACAAACATCTAGCTTTCATAAAAACAAGTCTGAGGGCCTGAGGTGAAGATAATGCTGTATTGTTATTTTACCACTTTTTATATTTCATTTATATATATATATCTGTCTCACATTTTTAGCCTGAGTATGGGATAGACATGAGATACAGGTCAGTAGTAACAGTGGCATTTGCTCCAATCAGCAGCAAGCTAGTAATGTTACTGACTGTGCACATGCTTGGCAAGATTTGAGGGCATATAGCAAAGGATTGATTGCAGTTATTTTTTTATGATTTGAGCCTTAAAGATGTACACAAGCACAAAATAGTTTCTAACTCTTGTTACAACTGCCTCTAATAATCAAATGTATTATGTGTTAAACCAACCTGTAGGCTACTTTAGATAATTGGGCTCCTGAGCTATACAAAATATAGTCTCCTTGCGAGCATCTTGGTCACTAGCTACTTGCAGGCTGCAAGAAGATGCCAGCTCACAGGATTTTTCTATTATTAATTATTTGAGGCCCTCTTAAAGTTAAGGTGGAGGAGGGGTAGCATTGTGAAAAATAAAGACACAGTAAAATTATACTTAACCAGAAATCATATATGCATGAGTCTTAATCTTAATCCTTTTACAGTACTTTACTTTTTGTCTATTTTTCACTCACCAGGGCTCCCAAATTGTCCCACCCCTGTCCAATATTTCTTCGTCTTTTTTTAATGGGGACCAATCCTGATGCATTGGACCCTCCTTAAATTAAGGAAGATAACCCCAACACTCTGTGGAAGTGGGTCACCGTTTGTCAGACCTTTACTGTGACCCTTCTATACACCCTCAGCAGTATATAGCAAGGCCAAATTGCTTCTATTTGTTTCACCATTTTCTACCCACATCTGTAAAAAGTAAACAATGCAGTATTGTAATGAGAAATGGCAAGCCGGGAGAGAAAGAAGTGATGAGACCTTCGAGACTGTAACCCCCTTATTCTCTCTCTCTCTCTCTCTCTCTCTCTCTCTCTCTCTCTCTCTCTCTCTCTCTCTCTCTCTCTCTCTATCTGTGTGTGTG